>BSBM01000760.1:2330000-2550000 GCA_027924585.1 Larix kaempferi | reverse complement strand
ATCCTTTACTAAGAAGGTTAGCCAGAAGCTTGCACATGCTTCTACTAAATATAAGAGCTCTTTGAAGGGATGGTTTTTAGGCTAACCATCAACTGAAATAGGCTAGTAGAAGGCTGAAATATTCTACTATGTGTGTGGTTCAATGCTGACCACAAACTCTCGAACTTGGAAATAAAAATCGCTCAGAGGTTCTCTGGAATGATGGTTTTAGGGTGACCACAAACCACTTGGAGAGATGAAAATAGGAACTGAACAACAATAACTAGCTAAACATTTCCATCTTGACAACCTTTTTCCAAGTTAGCTAGAATCTTGCACATGCTTTTGCTAATATAAGGTGCTCTTGATACTGGTGGTTTTAGGATGACCACCAATTTTGGAGCTCAGTCGAACATAGCTCTTCACAGGATCGCTTGTTCCGGATCACTTGCACTTGCTCGCTTGTTACTGACGGTCTTCATTCCCCCCTGTTAGGAACAATGTGAGGAGAGGAGAGTCTCATGGTGTCACAACTAGACACAAAACACATGAGTACTCTATGTCGTGTATATTTATTATGTCTTAAGAATACATGCATATTAGAATCAGGTGGCGTCTTTGCATCTGGTGGCTATCCAAACCCACTATGGATCAGGCTCACTTGATATGAATTGCTTGAGGAAGGTTGTAAGTGTTTATTGCCATAAGGACAAGGCTTTGAAACTTGAAGCCTGACATCATGTTCCCCCATGTTAGGTACAAAGTAAGAAGCAATACAATAATTTCCTACAATTTTCACTCGTGCAGGTTTCTTCAGCTTCACACATCGATATGAAAAATGGTTGCACTTCCCACAATGTCGACATAGATGAAGATCAAAACACTGATCTTTCACATGGAAAAATTTGTCACGTTGTTGGCATCTGGAACTCTTAATAGGTTGTACATATGACGCAATTTCACTATTTTCTGGAAGCTGATAGGAATCATCTTCAAACAAGGGGTTATTCTAAACAAGCACAAGTTCAGAATATCGATTCCTGTGTTGTGCATCTTCCTCAATGGCTTTCAAATTCTGCAATTGATCTATGACATTTTGGAGTGTGTCTTTGTTGATTGTGATTGAGTCATCTATCACTGAATGCACTAGAATATTCAACAACTCTAATGTTTCTTCGGTTTGAGACATTTTGAGAACTGTTTTAGGCCTCCTTATGGAGGAAGAACAAAGTACAAGTGACTCAATCAGACTGAGGGATTCTTTCAACTCCACCCTTTACAAATAAGACTCAGTAGATTCAAATTTAAAAGGTGAGGTTGTCAGTCTCAACCAAAAATGCACCCACATACAATGTAATTCAAATCTTTAGTTTGATGCTTACAAAACAAAAGCAAGTATAAAAAAGAAGCATGAAAATTTACCAAAAATATTTTATACTCCTAAATGTTGAATTAAAGAATCGGCTATACTTGAATGATGTAGAACTTCTCTTCTTTTGGAGCAGTTGTAGAAACAACTACAAACTTGCTTGGATCCTTCAAGCAGGAACACCAAACTAGTCTTGAGTCTTCTCTGCAAGCTCACTTATATTCTGTATCACCATGTAGCAATTCCGCAGTAAGCAACATATATAGGAAAATCGATTCTTCATATCCATCTCAAATCTTCATGGGATGAACACCAACTCTTCAATGCAATCTCCAGGAAAGATTCATGATTAGCAATCTTTAATCCAAATCATCATTCTGTTGCACCATAGTCATAATTAAATGGAACATTATGATCAAGTAAAGAGAATTTTCTCAACACACCATCCTCTTGATCACAACAGCTTCAAGCCTCTAATGTGCTCCATGTTGGAGGAGAAACCTTAAAGACTTCTTAGCTAAGCTCATACTCTACATTATATCTTGTAGGTCACCATTGACTTAATGATATGATATGTAAGGTCACTAAGCACTCTTCCTCAATGCACATGAGTATATCACAAGTGAGTGCTCCCAGCATAAAATGTAACAATTCTTGCACAACTACAGAAATGATGAGATGAATACTAGTGGGCTCTTAGAATGGATGCTTGTTGAGGGCAGCTAGACGAGGAGCCTACTTTAATTATCAACCCGAGGGACATACAAACTTCAGAGGTGCTAACACTGTATGCTCTCTAAAGAATAGTCTTCGTCGTGTTTAGCGTGTGGGTATAGATTTTAAAGGTTTATCTAACCAAGAAGAACATGAGATAAAAACACTGTAAATCTATGAATGAAAAATTCCCCTGCTAAGAAGTTAAATGCTGCAAATTGTAAATCTATACTAAGAATTGAAATGGTGAAAGCTTGATAAACTTATGCTAAGAATTGAACTGCTGAAAGCTGAGATTTTAATCTAAGAATTGAATACTGAAATTAAGTGCTGAATATTGAAAGGCTAACCTAAAAACTTAAATGCTGAAAACCAAATCCAAAATATAAATATCTAATGCTGATAATTAACCAATCTGATCTATTCGGATTAAGCACTACAAGTGATGACCATTAAATCAAGGAACTGAAAGTAATTAACCTCTATGATCTAACTCTGATAAAAGAAATATGCATGAGCTTCTAGATCTGAATCATTATTTTAGAACCAATATGAAAATACATGAAAACAGATGTCAAAATATGCGAGTGCAGAACGTAGCTATAGGACTACGGAATGCATCCTACCGAAATATATAATGAGCATTGATCAACTACAGAAAATATGTTGAACGAAAATAATCTTTTAATTGAAATAAAACCATACTATTCAAATGCCATCAAGGTATCTTCATACACGATAAGAAGTAAATCAATTCACATCATAAATGGAAAATACCTAAAAACAAAGTAAAGCTCCTGACTTACGTGTTGGAGGGGCCCTCCCCAACCCATACTCAGGAGTAAGAAAAACTTATAAACGCAGGCTTGAAAGTAACATCAGTCTCCTCATTAAAATAATAACTTCATGGTTCAGAAATAGTCTATAACACAAATTATCTCCGCAGTAAAATGTAAAAACGATTAATTCCACAAAATAGCAACAGGATCCCCTCGCTACCCAAGAGGTCCATATATATATATATATATATATATATGCCTCAAATTCTAACCTAACTACTTGCTTTAATCACCGATCATGTTGAACAAGAGTTCTTCTCTATAAATCAGGGAAAAAGGGCATTGAGCCTCGTATGGTCTTCCAGTCGTTGAGCTAGATTTGCATGTTGCTTCTTAGTGTACTTGCGCCTACTCATACATACTCGTTTTCATGTAATTAGTTTATAGAAGACTCCCTTTAAGCATAAAAAGAATAATCTTAAAACATCTTCATTAAATAATCAAAGTAAATCATTAACCCACAAAACAAGTGTATTTCCTTCATCATATCCTGTGTTTTACTGTGGCAAAAAGGCTATAGGATACCTATAATTTGGGTTCATCATCTCCACCATGCTTAAAGTATTCACCCATCCTTGGATGACACACTCGGATCTTCTATAGCTTCTTTGATATCCCATGTGACCATTCTTGGAGTCCTTGATTTCCTGTAGTAACCCATGCTCTGATCATCCCTGGCCCATGCTCTTTTCTCTTCTTCCTCATTAATCTGCTCTTTAATAATCAAAAGAAGGAAAATGGAGGATTTAGCTTCATGCTAATCGATCTGAGCTAATTCTTGATCAAGGATTCTCTCTATAGCTTAGATTTGATGAGAGTAGCTTCTAGTCTGAGAGGGGAATGAGGCTCCTTCTTTCTCAAATCATCTCCAATCCTTTCCCACCTATCATTGATGGCCTCCTGTACCTCTTTGTATGTGCATTGCAGGGTGAGATCAAAATGTGTGACTGCCTCCTTTTGTTTTTCAAGCATGATAGGAATTATCTCTTGATCAGTGGTGATAATTTGGTGGGCCTGAAGTACCCTTTTAGGGTGAGGTGCCTCTTTCCTAATCCATAATTGATTTTGCCACTTCTCTGCAAGGTATAGATCATCATCTTGTGCCCTTTCCACCTCGTAGTTCATCCAGGAGCATAATGTTCTCAGCTAGAAGTCACCTGCATATGGATTAGGTGACCAGTTAGGTGTTCTTGGCACGACGAAGTTGTGCAAGAAGAATTCGCACAGTTCATCCTTTTCCAACTCTGTGTAGTCTAGAGAAGTGTCCACAAATTCCCTCATAGTGTTCAGTTCTAGAGATAGGCCTTGTTTTAGCCTTTGCAGCTGGAACCTTCCCCACTTTTCCTTTAAGTAGAGCGTATAGACTCTGGATGGGTGTCTAAGTTGCAATATTTCATCATAGATTCTTGTAGTGGTTTCCAGGGTGTCCTCTAGCTAGAGAATTTTCTGATCTTTTTGGGCTAACTCCTCTTGTGCTTGGGACAATTTCTCCCTTAATGTTGAATTTTGCTGCTCTGCTAGTTTTAACTCTCCTGCGTGCTGCATTTTCAAAATTTGTGTATTTTCATCCACAAAGAGTGGGGTTGCTTGTGAATTTGGTTGGCTTCTCTGTGTTCTTGCCTCAATCTTTAATTCTGCCAACTCCTCCTTGACCTTTTCCAATTCTATCAGTGCCGTAGCTATCCGGTCAGTGGATTCAAGGTTTACGTCTTGGTTGGCAGGTTTCACATCCTAACCAGCGGGGTTCCATTGGTCATCATACTATTCCTCAGGTGTGGTTGGGTTGTCCTGGTCTACCCAATCGTCATCACCATCATATACATATTGAATTATTGGGTTGGGCCCCCTTTCTATCTCCTTTTCATGCCTGATTTTGGGTGGCTGTGTGAACCTTTTGCTTCACCGCTTTGGCCCTTACTCGTTGGTGGAAACCCCCAATTCCTTTTGGTGGGAGCTATCTCTTGAATGATTAATTTTTATCAGGGTATCAGCCACACTTTCCAGGTCGATTTTTCTTTCAGCTCCTGATGTAGAAGCGGTCTTGTCTTTTGGCCCAGAAGCTAGAGGTGTGCTAACGGTAGGTGTACCCTTCATTCTCTGTACATCCTCAGTTGAGATTACCACAAATTCCTCCCACAAAAGTTTTGGGACCTGTACTATTAACTCTTCACGAATGATCTACTTCATTAGCCCATGGTGGGATAATGCACCCTCTTTTCCTTCAACGACTTTCTTGCTCATTTCTCCCAACGATAGGAGAAGATAATAAGGAATGTGTATGTTGTTGTTTGACGTGATGTGGCTCCTGTGCCTCAGAAGACCCATAATTCGAAAATGGAAGAGAGCGACATAGCTTAGCCTCCCTGTACATGTTATATATTTCTGAATGACAACAGCTACTTCATCCCAAGGTGCTGGCATAGTGACCTTCTTGACTCCATTTTTATCTTCTTCATAAACCTCTCCAGATCCGAAGAAAACTGCCTTTGCACTCTAGTTGGCTTCCCTGTCTTCCTTGGCCCAATGTAGAACCATGAGTAGCCCTATGTATTTTGCAATGGCCTCCTCATCTAGCTTGATACGAAGTCCTCTAACCCAGGTGACGAACTACTCTTCTTTGATGTGCTTTAAGTTTCTTGCGAATTCCAAAGCCACCTTTGTGTTAGATCCTCTCATCCCGGAGATGAAGGGTATATAGCCTGCATTACGGAGGATAGATAAAACCCTTCGGTTTTCATAAATGGATTTGTGATCCTCTGGTTCACTCTTTTTTAACCCCCTTGTCATCCTTGGAAATCAGCAAAATGAAAAACTTTGAGTGCTGCTGACTTACCTCAACTAGCCGGGAGTGATTCACAGGTTCGAAGGCAGCTTGTTGGCTGGCTGCCAATGAGAACTTCCATTTTTTCTTCTTCTGGAAAGCTTGTATTGCAAAATTGGTCTTTTTTGTAGATCATGGTGCCTTTTTAAGCTGTTTACACTCGCTTATCCTCATCATCATTCATTGTACTCGCTTCCCTATCCATTCCTTTCCATAATCGAGCCCTGCATTTCATGTCATCATTGTATATTTCCATTTTTGGTCTTATCATTGAGGAATATGGTAGCTAGATGCAGGTTTATCATTCACTAACATGACTCAGGTAGTAATCATGATTCTTTGAGGTCGCTCTGAACCATGCCGCTGAATGAAGTTATAAGTTGTCCTCAACTTCAGGAATAACCGTTTTGTGGAATGATGATTTGACCTCAAAAATAAAACAAAGAGATTTGGAGATTACCTTTTTATGCGTAGAGTACCTGAGTGCATGACGTGGCCTGATTTGATGTGCTCTGTATTTTGTAGTATATCTTCGCAATGTCTGTAGTTCTTTTAGGCATGTCTGTAGTTATGCATGTTTGCTTTTTGCTTTTGCTTCCAATGAAAATGTTGTATCTCCTTGTTTTTTTATTTTTGTGCCAATTTTTTATTTGACTTTGTGTTGATGTCCTGCATTGAGTTTCGATTTTGTTTTCTGTAGTGTTGGTTCGCTTGCGGCTATGGCATGCTCACGTGAATATATGGCATGCTTGCCTGAATAATGACAGGCTCGCTTCAATAGATTGGTTGCTTGATTGAATTCTGTAGTTCCTGATATTTTTGTTGGCAGACTTGAATACATGACTTGCTCGCTTGAATATATGGTAGGCTTGCATGAATCCATGGTTGAATCACTTGAATAGATGGCAGGATCGCTTGAATAGAGTGGTTTCTTGATTGAATTCTGTAGTGCTTGATATTTTTGTTGGTTGACTTGAATACATGACTGCCTTGCTTGAATATTGATACCTGGCTCTCTTGATTTGATTTATTTGCAGGATGCTGGCTAGTTCTTCATGGGGATGTATGATTTTTTGCAAATTTACTTGTGATTACCTTGAGTGGATCATTTTTGGTTTGTTCTTTTAATTTTTTTCATTAATTTTTTTCTCTTATTCTTGTTCTTTTTTCATCATTTTTCTTTTTTTTTTATCATTTGTTTATTTTTTTTCGGAACTAGATTTCAATGATTTTCCATGTTCTCTATCAGCATTAATTGTTGCTGGTAGAGTATTTGTGTGAACTCCTCTCTTGACTGTGGCTTCTTGTAAAGTTTGAGTCTATGTCCAATCACTATCATGGGGAACTCTTCTTCATCAATTGTAATAATCTTTACAACTCCATTTTCATAGATTGTTTCAATAATGTAAGGTCCAAGCCATCTAGTTGTTAGTTTTCCTTTGAAAGTGTGAAACCTAGAGTCATAGAGTAGTGCCCAGTCACCTTCCTTGAACTTTTTATGCTTTATGTTTGTGTCATGCCACTTCTTTATTTGTTGTTGGATGATTTCAGTATGGCCAAGTGCTTGTTGGCGTTGCTCATCCAGTTGGTTTAATTATAGCATGCACTCCTATTGGATGTCTGATAGTTCCATATTTAACTGTGCTGCAATTCTGAATGTCTTGATTTCAAATTCAATGAGTAGCATAACTTTCTTTCCATAAACTAGCTCGTATGGTGTGAAGCCCGTTGTTGTTTTCCATGTGGTATTAGAATCCCAAAATGCTTCACTTAACCTGTCTGCCCAATATATTTTGTGGAGTTGCACTGTCTTTGTCAAAATCCTCTCTAACGCTCTGTTGGTTACCTCAGCTTGACCATTAGCTTGAGGGTGATAGGAGGAGGATTGTCTGTGCTTAACATTGTTTCTTTGAAGCAAGTCTTCTATTAGATTTGATGTAAACTATGGGCCTTGATTAGAAACTAGTTCTCTTGGGACTCCAAAACTGTGGAAGATCTGCTCAGTGAAAAATTTTGCCACGTTGGATTCATTTGCTGCAGCAAGTGCTTCTACCTCAGTCCACTTTGTAAGGTAGTCAGTTCATACTAGGATGTAGCTTTTCTGATTTGACTGTGGGTTGATTGGACCAACGAAATCAAATCCCCATTTCTCGAATGCCTCCAAGGATATTTTTGGATGGAGAGGCATTTCTTCTTTTTGTGTTGGATTCCCCATTCATTGGTAGTCATTACAGTGTGAAACATATTCGTAAGCATCCTTGTGGAGTGTTGGCCAATAATAACCTGTTTGCAAAATTTTATAGGCTGTCCTCTTTGCAACATAGTGTCCTCCACATGGTTCATTGTGAGTGGCATGCATTATGTCATGCACTTCATCTTCTCTAATGCATCTTCTAATTATTTGATCTGGTCCTTTTTTAAAGAGAATTCCCTCTATCCATGTGTAAGTGGCACTTTGTCTTATGACCTTTTTTTTCTCTTCGTAGCTGTAATGTGCTGGAAATATCCCAGACACTATAATAGTTTGCTATGTCAGCAAACCATGGGATCCTTGTGGAGATTGAAAAAAGATGTTCATTAGGAAAACTGTCATTTATCACTTCATTATCTTGTCCATGGGTGAGCCTAGATAGAAAATCAGCCACTACATTGTGTTTTCCTAGCTTATCCCAAATTGTGATGTCAAACTCTTACAGGAGGAGTAGCCATCTAACGATTTGAGCACTTGTGTTAGGTTTGTTCATGAAATATCTTATTGTTGAATGGTCTATATGGAAAAAAGCTTGGTACGTAGTTATGTAGTGCCTGAATTTGTTAATGGCATGTATGCCAGCCAAAAAATCCTTTTCTGTGATAGTATAATTTAATTATGTTCCTGCCAAATTTTTACTGATATAATATATAGCATAGGGCTTCTTCTCTCTTTCTTGTCCAAGGACAGATCCAATTTCTTTATTTGATGCATCTGAGTGGATTTTGAATGGAAGTGCCCAATCTGGTCCTCGGAGTACTGGAGCTGTAATTATTTTCTCTTTTAGTTTGTCAAATGATAGCATACAATGTTTTGACCATATGAATTCTGTGTCTTTTGTGAGTAAAGCAAACATTGGTACAACAATTTTGCTATAACTCTCAATGAATCTTCTATAGTATCTTGTTTGTACAAGGAAACTTCTTACATCTTTATGTTTCATAGGTGGAGGCAGTGTTTTGATGACTATAACTTTTTCCTGGTAAACTTCTATTCCTCTCTGCGAAATATGGTGGCCAAGCACGATGCCTTCTTCCATGAGCATTATTCATTTATTGTTGCTGAGGCATAAGCTCATCTCAACACATTTTTTTAAAACCAGTTCTAGATGTTTTAGTGCTTGGTTGAAATTCTATCCATAGGGTGTGAAGTCATCCATGTAGACCTCCATTTTTTCATTAATAAAATAAGAGAAGATACTTAGGATTGCCCTCTGAAATGTTGCTAGGGAATTATAGATCCCAAAGGGAAGAACTCTGTATGCATAAGTGCCCCATGGGCATGTGAATGTTGTTTTGTCCTAATCAGCTGGGTGAATGAGGATTTGGTTGTACCCACTGAAGCCATCCAAGAATGAGAAATATTTGTTCCCAGCTAATGTGTCCAGTAATTGATAGATAAATGGGAGAGGAAAGTGATATTTCTTGGTTGCTTTATTGATCTCTCTGTAGTCCACACAAATCCTCCACTTTCCTCATTTTTTAGGAACTATGACTAGTGGTGATACCCACTCACTATTTGAGATTGGGTATATGAACCCTGCATCTAACACCTTTTGTAATTCCAACTTAACTATGTCCTTTAATGCTAGGTTCATTCTTCTCTATGGTTGCCTAATAGGAACATCACCTTCCTTTATATAGATATAATGTTTATAGATGTTTGGGTGGATACCCTTGATGTCAGTATATGTCCATGCAAAGGCTTTGTTGTTGTCTAACATTACCTTCAGTAATTGTTGTTCTTGTACTGGATCCAAATTGGAGTTAATATTAACTGTCCGGCTAGGCATTATCTCACCTTTTTTATTTGAATTGGATGTTGTTCAAGTGCGAGTACCTCTGCCCAAATTTTGTCAGGATCATGGTTTAATGTTTCCTCTCCTTGTTGCTGACCTGTGCCAAGAAAATCTTCAAACATATTCTGATTAGACGAAGCATTTTGTATAAACCTATCTAAATGACTATCTTCGTTGATGGATTTTAGTGATAGGGAAGCTTTGATTGTAAGGACAAGTCGTATGTTTTGGTTGGATGTGTCATCATAATCGTCTGTCCAGATCTGATATTCCAGGTCTGAAGACTTCCTAGTTGGAGAAGAAATCATGATTTTCTTCCTAGATTGGCGACTGGTTATTGTCACGTTACCTGATATGCACCCTTTGTAAGCGTTTACAGTTGCCATCCAGGGTCTCCCTAGTATTATTGGGTATCCACTAAGTTTACTCTTTACTTCGATGACTATGTAGTTAGCTAGGTATTCCTAGGATTCTATATTGATAATTACCTCTTCAAGCATCCCTTCAGGTCTTACTGTAGATGTGTCTACTAGATGTAGTGCAGTAGTTGTAGGTCTGACCATTGATTGGAGTCCTAGGTGTATCATAGTATCCTTGGTCATCACATTGATAGCAGCTCCTAAATCAATTAGGCTTATGTCTATCTGTCTGTTATTGATGGTCACATTGACTACCGGGCTGCCTCGATCAAGGTATTTGGGGTTAGCAACGATGCCTATCATTAAATCTTCCAATTGGCCTCTACATTTATCGTGGGTGGGTCACGTTTCTTCTTCCAGATCTTTTCAAACAATTCTCTTTAATGAATTTGTTGCAGATAGGTACATCTCTGATGGCCTGCAAGATTGGAATTTGGATATTCAAGTGTTTTAATTCATTCATAATTGCATTTTCCTCTTCTTCTTTTGTACTTTGTACAAGTTTTTCACGGAATGGAGGGTTTCTATTTCGTGTGAGTGGTCGAATTTCTTCCTCCCGAGGGTTTGGTTCATCCGGATGCTGAATATGAGGTTGTGTCAATTGTTTGTGAGCCTCATCTTCATGATTATTCTGTGTGTGTGTATTTTGCAATGTTTTCCCAGACCTTAGATTAATTTCGTTCATCTCCAGCATATCCACAACATAGGTTGGAAACTGTACCATTTCAGTTCCCTTTCTCATGTTTTTTTTCTGCAGCGTGGACAAAAGACTGCCAAGGCTTGGTTGATTTCATCCTGTTTTCTCTTGATTTGAAGTGAATCAAGTTGCATGGCCATAGATAGTAGGATATCGGTCTTCATGTCATCTAACAGGTTTCCTAAATCACATTTTGTAAGGTTTGGTTCTGAATATGTTGATCCCCCAGTAAATGGGTGTGAATCCCTAGTCCCATTTTTACTTTTCCTCGATCTAGAGTAGTTTTTGAAGATTTGTAGGATTTGGTCATAAGTCTTCTGGAATATATCTCCATACCCCAGAAGTTTTAAGACTTAAAATTTTTCTTCTTTTATACCTCTAAGAAGGACAAGTTTTAGTGATTCAGGATCTAAGGTACAGTGACTAGCTCATTTGTAGCTAAGTTGAAATCTTTGGGCATAATCTTCTAATGATTCTCTTTCTCCTTGTTGCATCCAAAAGATTTCATCTCTTGTATCCTTTGCTTTGCAGTAGTCCCTATATTTTTCTAGAAATGCTTGTTTCATTTGGTCCCAACTAAAGATATTGTTTCCTTCAAGGCTCATGAACCACCTAAGTGATAGATCTTTCAGTGTGGAAGGAAAAAGCCTCAGCTTTTGTGCATTAGTAGTGTAATCAAATGATCTGCAAACTACCTCAAACTCAAACAGGAATGTGTCAGGGTCTTCTGAAGTCAAACCATGGAAGTTTGGCAGATTATTAGGGTTGATATTATTCATCCTCGCATCTCCATGTAACATCCCGAAAATTCATAAAAATTTAAAAATTTTAAAGTAGCATTAAATGCTATACTTGCTAATGCGGAAATAAAATAAATGTTAATCCTTTTAACTAATAACAAAATATGATGACGACACTTCATACTTCTTAACACAAAATACGACATTAGTTTTGCTTGTGTTAATTATACATATATATGTTGTATTTAAATTTTCTTGCGATACAATCATCTAGACATAATACTGACAGTTTGCTTTTGGATGATGATGAAGGGGTCCTACGGGGTACCCTGAGATTTACTTATCTATGTTAGCTAAAGCATTTGAACCTGTTTCTTTGTGTAGATCGGCAGGTAAGAGTATTACGGCAATTCAAGTGTTACAAGTAATTCTAATTATGTTTTCAGTTAGCCATCAATGCTTTATGATATCTCTAAGTACTTCCTTGCAAGAGAGTTATTAATGGTATGAATCTTTGTCCTATTTCTGTAAGCATTACCTTGGCCATACTTACATGATGTAGAAGTCGTAACTATTAATATCTACACTAGACTCTTTAGTGAATCGTCAAAGAAGAGATACTTACACTATGAATTCTCAATTACGTGCTAGATTACAATGTATAAGTGCTATTATGATCCTGTCATCATTTCTCCATTTTGCAAAGAGTGTTATTATCATGTATATTTATTACGTGAATGTTTCAACTTATAAGTTGCTCTACACTATAGAAATGTGAGCCAATGATATTTAATCAATCTAGAACTTTTAAACATAACTATATATATTTTACTTTTCTCAATATATAATTACATGATGACCATACTATTGTACCAAAGAGTTGCTATAATGTAACTATCATAAATACAATGATATACTCTAATGTGATATTGTTAAATAAGCAATGTAAACATAATGTTGCGATGTATAATTTATGGAGTCCTAAACTATATGCTAAGTATTGAATACCTTCTATGAATGTGATCTACATAAACATGAAGTCATTTGGTAAACTATGCAACATATTACCTATGCATTCACCGATCAATACTTTTGGAATGTACTACAAAATTAGGTGTCGACTTTATACTTTGAATATGCAAAGAAAAGATATGCTGCGAACCCTAAACTGGTACTGAGATATGATAATGATCGGGCAATGAATGTCTAGTGTACTGGCAGGTTTTCGTAACAGGTCTAGCATTAAATTCACCTTCCTACTGTGTTAAGTGGAATTCTTAGTGGGTGCCATCATGGTTGTGGTTCACGTGATAGTAATTCCAAATACTACCATTATGCCCAGTTGTGCACTACTTTGACACTTGGTCTATTGGGATGGCATCGTGGTTGATGTGATAATAAATATGGCATTCATAGTGGTTGTGGCCTGATTCTCGACGTGCTTGGTTGGCATCATCTCCATTGTTGATCTCATATGTTCCGTGGCTTTGAAAAGGAACCCTAGTCTTTCGTTATGTTTATCGTTGAAGTGTTTCTTTGGCCTTCATTTTGCTTGGTAGTGGTAAGGTGGAGAGGACAACCGCTTGCAGCAGTGTAGGGCTTGGTAGTTGTGGTTTGGAGGACTCCTTCCTTGAGTTCGATCCCTTGACCTATTGGGAAAACTTAATAGTTTCAGGTTTTTGTTTCCTCTTTTAGAGCTGAGCCATAATGCAGCATTCGATGTGTTTTTAGGAAGTAGTTTTCAGGGTTTTTTTGTTGGTCTTTGAGAGGGAAGTTTGGACCAGAGATCGATTCTCTTGTATGAAAAATAACAAGGGATTCTCAGAGTCTGATTCCTCTCTTCTCTGCGTTGCTAGATGGCTCTGTCTTCGTTTGCTAATGACGCCTCTATTGTGGGAGCTATATTACAAGGTAATTTTTCAAAATGAAGTACTAAGGTTATTTGAATTGTTCAAGTTAAACCCTATGTTTTCTTTGTTTAACCTTTTAATGCTTTAAATGGCAGGTGTTACTTCATCGAAGAGTTATGAAGTTTGAAGCTCGGTGGAAGAATGCTACTCGGCCACCCGACAAGCCTCGGTGGTTCTTTCCCGTGTAGGTTCTCTTGGCCCGATGTGGCCAATGCTTGATGTTTGATGAGCGTTTGGGTAATTGGTTCCTGGAAATTTTTTTGGCTGGTGTTAAGTTTTGAGAGCCAAAAGACAAAGTGTCCATAGGATGAAATCCTTGGCTTGTCTTGTTACTCTGCTTTGTAGCGTTTCACTGTAATTTTTGTTGAAAAAGTAAACTTGCTTAAGATGTAATTGCTAAAGCGATGGACCCTCTGTCATTTTAATGGGAATATAGTGTTTAAGAAAACTTAAAATAGTTTCTGTGCACTGTTTTAGTTTATTTAAACCGATGTTTGAGTGAATAATACAGTGTTTGATAAAAAGTCGAGAGCCATGGGATAAATTGTTTCACAAAAGAGAAACTCTGTGTTCATAATGTTTAAGTTAAAGTTTGTATGGTCATGAGACTCAGGTTTTTTGGCAGTAATAATACCCTTATCTGAGTTTGTCTTGTACAAAAGATAGATATCGTAATGTAAAAGTTGAACTATAGAATACGTTTGGTTTTGGAAATCTGAAGTAAGGATTTGATGTTTACGTTTTTAAGTACTTGGCCTTAAACTGGTTATATGATAGTCTTAGAGTTTTTAAATCGAAAAACTCTAAACGTCTGCAAACTCTGATATTGTTGAAATCAGTCTTGTAAATTCTTTTGCCGAACGATAAATGTTTTCTATAAAAGATAATCAGTATCTACGGATTCAAAAGAAGATAATACATTTTGATCCTTAACATGAAAGACATTCTTACTGCAAGAATTTGGAATACATGGAAGAGTTAAATTCAGTTAAATAAAATGCTGCGTAAGAATATAGAAGACTATAGCATTGAAATATCATAGATATTCTAAGTTGGTATTATAGTTATTTTTCAAAAATCCTAAGTACCGTAAGGAGAGAAAATGAAAAGTGTTGCGAGACTGTGATAAATGTTTTTTCTTATAGTCTTTTACAGTTTTTGAATGAAATGATAATAAAATGCATAGCATGTGTATTTCGAAATGAAGTAGATGAAAGAAAAATATTAAAATGCCTGTATTATGAAATGTTATTTTCTATCCTGCATCTTTTAATTATTATATTTAATTCTCCACCTCCTGTACTATAGTATGACATCTTTGATGTGTTGAGAAATATAGGAAAGTAATTTATTTATTCGAAAACAGAACTATTCTAACCTATCCTAACTTAATAGAATATACAGTTTAGCTAAACAATTTAGTCAATAAGTCTTCATTATCAAACAAGAAAAAAGGGTTAGAGGTTAAATAAAACAATTCTATTCATTCAACTGAAAATAAACAAGACAGAACAGTAGAACCTGATGAATGTAGGAGAAACAAACAACCAAAGGAGCCTGTTCCACCCAACCTACTCCTGAAGACAGCCAAATTACTCACCTTAGGACCCCCTAGCCTATTCACTGAACCACTAGGAAGAAGAATCAGTAGAAGGTTTAGGTCATCAACTTGCAACAACAATGTAGACCATTCAGTCATATAGACTTAGTAGTCAAAGAGACCTGCACCAGCACCTCTGGTTTCCTTCTCAAAATCAATTCAACAGACTCACAATGCATTTGCACTTAGCCTCCCTATTTGAATCTCTCAGTGATCACCTGATACACTTGGGGAATTATTTCTGCAGAAAAATAATTATGAAGCTCCCTGCTCAATTCGAATGTCCTTCTCTAGGCTTCCTAGGCCTCTTTTGTAGTTAACCTAGTCATTAATGAGCTAACAGCTCTGTTCCACCCACCTAGGGGATAATGCCACAATTTTAGGGGTAGTTGGCCCATAACCAACAACTAGTGGTGGAGTGCAAATGCTGACACTTTTCCCATGCCTTCTAACAGCTTCCATTCCTCCTAGTGGGTCAGTTAACACTCATTCAATAATTCCCTTAGTGTTTGTCTCATGTTTTAATTTATTAAATAATAATAATATGTCATTACAATCATCCTTGACCAGATTTGGTCATAATTACAAAACTTTGTAATTATAATTTAACATAATGTTTTTGCAATAAAATAAATAGTCCCAAAATTTGGGTAGGTGACATATACCGCCCCTTAAGTCTCAACATCATCCTCAATGTTGTTTATTCATTTTCTGAGTGTTCCTAAAGCAGAGCTGGGTATGCTACCTGCATATTACTCTCCAACTCCCAGGTTTCTCTTCTGGGCTAAGGTGCTTCCATTGCACCTTTACCTGCCCAATGGTGCGATTTCATAGTAGAGTTTACCTCCTTTAGAGGATACAATCCGGTTCCACCTGAAAATCGTCATCTTGTTCCACCTGTACATCATTCCAATTTGTAACATGAGTATCATCGTCTACATATTTCTTTAAAACTGAAATATGAAAAACATTATGTATTCTTAGATTTGGTGGCAAAGCTAGTTGGTATGCCACGGGTCTAACCCTTGACAAAATGTCGAAAGGACCACAATACTTGGGTGCTAGCTTAGCACAGCTTCCCAATTTTAATGAACTCTTCTTCGGTCTTACCTTAATGAAAACATGCTCACCAACCTGGAACTCTTTATTATTCCTCTTAAGATATGCTTAACTCTTTTTCCTTCCTTGGGAAGCTTTAATATTTCTTTGTACCTGTTTCATAGTTACTTCTATTTCCTTTAACAATTCAGGTCCTAAAATAACTCTACTAACTGGGTCATTCCAAGAAACTGGTGTATTACATTTCCTACCATAAATAATTTCAAAAGGGCTAAGCCTGGCTAATGCATGGTAATGGTTGTTATATGCAAATTCTGCTAAATGCAAGCAGTCCTCCCACTTACCAAGCTGGTTCTTAACATACATCCTTAGCATGTCTTCCAGTATTTGATTTACTCTTTCTATTTGTCCATCCGTTTGTGGATGAAATGTTGTGTTGTCCATTCGTTTGTGGATGAAATGTTGTGCTGAATTTTAAGGTTGTATTCAACCCTTTAAACAAATATCTCTAGAAGTTCCATGTAAACTTAGAATCATGGTCTGAAACTATCACTTTTGGTATTCCATATAATCAAAAAATCTGTTTCATGAAAATTTCTGCAATATTTGAAGCCTTATAAGTAGTTTTTGCTGGTATAAAATGTGTTGCCTTGCTGAGTTTATCCACTACCACCATGATGGAATCATTTTGTTTTTTATTCCTGGGTAGTCCGGTAATAAAATCTATGCTTATGATCTCCCATTTCCAACTAGGTATAGGTAATGGATGTAACAGTCCAGTCGGATGCTGATGTTCAACCTTTACTCTTTGATAATCAATGCATTTAGCTATATATTTTGCTACTTCATCCTTCATCCTGGGCCAATAATAATCTTTCCGTAACATAGTTATGGTTTTCAGATAACCTGGATGACTAGCATAATGAATTTTGTGCATTTCATATAAAATCAAAATTTTTATCTTTGGTACGTTGGGCACATATAATCTGTTCTTGTACAGCAACAATCCATTTTCTTTTAACCTAAAATCTGCCATAGAATTTTCAGAATTGCTTTCTGCTGTCTTTTCATTTAAATTTCTATACTCTTCATTAGTTTTAATCCCATCGAAAATCTGATTTTCTAAATCTGTTGTGTATGTACTGATGGCTGAAATAAAATTTAACTTTGCATTATGACTTAAAGCATCAGCAACCTTGTTCTCTTTACCCTTTATATGCAGAATTTCAAAATCATATTCACTTAGAAATGTTAGCCATGTAGCTTGTCTAGCATTCAAGTTCGTTTGAACTAGTAAATACTGTAGCCCCATGTTATCTGTCATCAAATTAAATTTTCTGCCAATAAGATGGTGATGCCACATTTTTAAGGCATGTATTACTGCTAATAATTTCAGATCATATGTAGAATAGTTTTTCTCATGTATTTTCAGCTTTTGAGACTCATATGCAACATCATGTCCCTCTTGTGTTAGGACTCCACCGAGTCCATCATTACATGCGTTGGTGCACACTATAAAATCTTTATTAGGATCTGCAATTCTCAAAATAGGTGCTGTAGTTAGTAATTCCTTCAACTTCTTAAAACTGTATGCACACTTTTGATCCCATACAAACTTCTTCCCCTTCTTCTATAAGGAGGTTATGGGGTTTACAATCTTTGGAAAATCTTCTATGAATTTTCTATAATATCTTGTAATCCCCATAAATGATCGTACGCCCGACACATCCTTAGGAACCGGCCATTCATTAATGGATTTTATCTTATAGGGATCAACTGAAATTCCTTCCTTAGAGATTATGTGACCTAAATACTGAATCTTATCGTGTAAAAGTCACACTTACTAAACTTAGCATATAAGTGATGATCTCTCAGAACTTGTAAAATAATACGCAGATGTTTGTCATGTTCTTCATTAATTTTAGAATATACTAGAATGTCATCTATGAATACAATGAACTTATCCAAATACTTATGCATAATATTATTCATTAAGCACATAAATACTGTCGAGGCATTAGTCAACTCAAATGGCATGACCATTAACTCATAATGTCCATAACGAGTTCTAAAGGATGTTTTAAAAATATCATCATCCTTCACACGAACTTGATGATATCCTGACCTTAAATCAATCTTCGAAAATATCGTTGCTCCACGTAGTTGATGAAATAGATCATCGATGCGGGGAAACATATATAGATTCTTGATTGTCATCTTTTTTAGTTGGCGATAATCTATGCAAAGCCTTAAAGTGCCATCCTTCTTCTTAACAAAAATAACAGGTGCTCCCCAAGGAGACACGTTGGGTCTTATATAGTTTTTATCAATCAGTTCCTTCAACTGTGATTTTAACTCATTTAATTCCAATATGTTCATCCTATATGGAGCTTTGGATTTCGGTACCGTATCCAGTATCATCTCAATGGTAAAATTTAGATCCCTCCTCACGGGTAGTCCTGGAATCTCTTCTGGAAAAACATCCAGGAATTCTTTTAGGACACGTATATCTTCTAGTTTCAGTTTGTTCTCTTTTGTAATTGACTCCTCATGTATTAAATTCACTACAAACATCTTACATCCTTTTCTAACTGCTCTTTTTAATTGCATAGTTGAAATTTGTCTAAGTGATGTCTTTCTAGGATTACCCTTCACTTCTACTGTTTCTCCTTCATCATTTAGACAGGTAAAACTTTTCTCATAACAATTCAAAATAACATGATGTGCTTCTAACCAGTCCATTTCAATTATGATGTCATAGGATGCTAAAGGTAAAACATTTAGCTTGGTTCGTGTCTTTAACTAATTCATAGATAAAACACAACTTTCAACAAAATCATACACTTTTCTTTTTGTTCCTGTTGCTAGTCTAACTAACCAAGATTTATTAAATTTTTTCTGTTTTCAGATTAAAATTTTCTACAATATTTGGATATATATAACTCAGGCTAGCACCTGGATCAATCAAAATAGAAACAAGGTGGTTTTGTAGCATACCTTCAATCTCTACCATAGAGACTTGATGCTCTGCTTTCCTGTTGTCTAGAGCTGCATTAATTATGAGCATCTCTCTTGTCAAGTCTCCCATAGTAGGTTCATCTTGTATGGAGTGAATATTATTGGTTGTCCGCTTTTTATTGGGACAGTTTGAAGCATAATGATGACCTTGACACTCAAAACATTTTATAGGTATCCTATGGTCATTAGTTCTGGTAACATTGGGTGTATTCCTAGGAGCTGTAAAATTTTGTGGTTGATTATTTCTGGGACTGTTTCCTTGGTAATTTCGATTTGGAAAGTTTTTCTTTTGAAAACCAGAATTTCCATTAAACCTGAAATCCTTCTTCTTCAGCTCAAAGTTGTTGGGTTTGTTATTTTTCAAGTTAAATATCCCTTCTCTTTTCTGGATATGTTCATAGCAGAAACTTACTTTCCTCATGGCTTCTTCTAAGTTCTTTGGATTGTCATACTCTATTCTGTCCTTGATGTTGAAAGGTAGACAACTCAGAAACCTCTGAATCTTTGGTTTCTCCTCCACAAGGTATGACACATACCTTAGCAAATTCAGAAATTTACTATTCAACTCTTTAATGTTCATGGTTCCTAGTCTTAAATCATAAAATTCCTTGGACTTTTCTTCATAATATTGTTCAGATAGGAACTTCTTCTTGAAGTACCTTTTAAAAGTGCTCCAATTCACATCCTTGTCCTTGATTCCCTTCACTCTTTTGATGTCCTGCCACCAAATTTCTTCCTTCCCGATCAGGTTGTATATGGCCATCTTTGCTTTCAATGATTCTGAATAATCATAAATTTGAAAGTATTTCTTCATGCCGGACAACCATGCTTCAGCTGTCTCTCCTTTCTTAGTTTCACCATTGAAGTTTGGGGGTTTGATCTTCTTGAACTCCCCAGAAACCTATTCATACTATTTATGGCTTTTTCTTTTTGGTTTGTAATCCCCTTTGCTTCTATCACTTCTATAATTATGTTTCTTTTTACGTATCTCAATGGAAGCTCCTGATGATGTTGAACTATTATTCTCAACATCAGTTTTCACTTTCTTATCCTTGTTCCCATGAGGTAAGTCTTCAATCTTGGAGGTATTTTAAACCCTTCTATCATGTTCATCACTTGGGCACTGATCGAATAGTACTTGGTTCAGTTCTTCTTGTGCCTTCATAATTCTCTCATTATCATGTTTAACAGATCTTATTTCTGGTTTCAACTCCTGAAATGCACGTAACAATTCCGATAAATTGTCATTCAATTCACCATGGACTTCTTATTCATAGTGTTGTCTAGTGCTATTGTTGGTATGACTGGTGAGTCAAAATCTGTCCTCCATGTGTTCATCTGATCCTTCCATACCTGTAAATTAGAAAACAATTTTTTGTATAACAAAATAATTTAACATAAATTAGTAAATATTTTTTCTATCATAAAAATAATTTGTTGCGTGTTCTTTGGACCTTTTCAGGCCGAGAGTTAGAACATGAGCTCTAATACCACATATAACATCTCGAAAATTCACAAAAAATTAAAAATTTTAAAGTAGCATTAAATGTTGTACTTGCTAATGCGGAAATAAAATAAATGTTAATCCTTTTAACTAATAACAAAATATGATGACGACACTTCATACTTCTTAACACAAAATACGACATTAGTTTTGCTTGTGTTAATTATAAATCTATATGCTATATTTACATTTTCTTGTGATACAATCATCTAGACATAATACTAACCGTTTTCTTTTGGATGATGATGAAGGGGACCTACGGGTTACCCTGAAGTTTACTTAGCTATGTTAGCTAAAGCATTCGAACCTGTATCTTTGCGTAGATATGTAGGTAAGAGTATTATGACAATTCAAGTGTTACATGTAATTCTAATTATGTTTTCAGTTAGCCGTCAATGCTTTATGATATCTCTAAGTACTTCCTTGCAAGAGAGTTATTAATGGTATGAATCTTTGTCCTATTTCTGTAAGTGTTACCTTGACCATACTTACACGACGCAGAAGTCGTAACTATTAATATCTACACTAGACTCTTTAGTGAATCATCAAAGAAGAGATACTTACACTATGAATTCTCAATTATGTGTTAGATTACAATGTATAAGTGCTATTATGATCCTGTCATCATTTCTCCATTTTGCAAAGAGTGGTATTATCATGTATATTTATTACGGATATGTTTCAACTTATAAGTTGATCTACACTATAGAAATGTGAGCCAATGATATTTAATTAATCTAGAACTTTGAAACATAACTATATATATATTTACTTGTCTCAATATATAATTACATGATGACCATACTATTGTAACAAAGAGTTGCTATAATGTAACTATCATAAATACGATGATGTACTCCAATGTGACATTGTTAAATAAGCAATGTAAACATAATGTTGTGATGTATAATTTATGGAGTCCTAAACTATATAATAAGTATTGAATGCCTTCTATGAATGCGATCTACATAAACGTGAAGTCATTTGGTAAACTATGCAACATATTAACTATGAATTCATCGATCAATACTTTTGGAATGTATTACAAAATTAGGTGTCGACTTTATACTTTGAATATGCAAAGAAAAATATGTTGCAAACCCTAAACTGGTACTGAGATGTGATAATGACCGGGCAATGAATGTCTACTGTGCTGGTAGGTTTTCGTAACAAGTCTAGCATTAAATTCACCTGCCTACCGTGTTAAGTGGAATTTTTAGTGGGTGCCATTGTGGTTGTGGTTCACGTGATAGTAATTCCAAATACTACCATTACGCTGAGCTGTGCACTGCTTTGACACTTGGTCTATTTGGATGGCATCGTGGTGGATGTGATAATAAATATGGCATTCAAAGTGGTTGTTTCCTGATTCTCGACATGCCTAGTTGGCATCATCTCCAACGTTGATCTGATATGTTCTAGGGATTTGAACCGGAACCCTAGTCTTTCATTATGTTTATCGTTGAAGTGTGTCTTTTGTTGAGATATTGTAACTTCAAAGAATATTATATTTGTACTTTATTATTCCGGAGATGATTCATTCCTCCCTGAAGATCTTATTGTATATCCGGAGATGTTTATTCCTCCGTCGGAATGTGGTAACTCGGGTTATTAGACTTCCCTAGTGGGGGTCGGCCCTAAATGTGTTATGTGGGTCAAAGGGTTATTAGACCACCCTAGAGGGGTCGGCCCAGTCAGTTATAATGGGGTATTTAACCTAATGGTTAAATACGAGCCTACATGTACTTGTGTAAAATACATATCAGAGAAGTGTATAAATAGAGGAGGTGTGTTCCTCATTATACACACACTCTCACTTGAGAAAGGCGCACATGTGGAGGAGAGGTATGCTATGGAGAAGAAGGAGCTTATGCTCAGGGTTTGCATCTTTGTATATTGCTGGTCATCTATATTGAGGAAGCTTTACTGCTGTCTCTTGTGTCTATGCTATGCTTGTTGTTTCTTCAGTGATCCTGTATATGCTATTATTGTGAAATGAAATGTAATGCTGCTATTTTCTGTCTTAGCATATTGAATTTTAACATGGTATCAGAGCTAACCTGAAGGAAGACAAGGTATGGCACTAAAGACACTTGCTTTACTTACGACAATTTGAAGGTTAGGGTTTTACATAGCAAAAACCAGTCATCGTAGCACTTTCGCTATAAATCCGTTTTGGCGAAGTTTTCGGATCTGAAATTGTTACAGGATGAAGCTACAATCTCCAGGTACCTTGTGTCCAAAGTCCAACCTCTAATTCGTTGTACTTTGTGATTTATGATCTGTACAATATAGGGTTTCTGCCTCCTCCATATCTGAGTCAAAATCAGGTGACCTTGGGAAAAAGGTCATATCTTGGGCTAGGAAGCTCCAAATGAAATTTAGTAAAATGTGACAGGTAGTACACAGTCTGCACTATCTCAGAAAACGTTTGCAGAGGCCGAAGTTGAACCAGTGACACGTGGCACTCCGTACAAGTGCGCTCTCCTGTATTATCCCATAAACAGGTCACGTTGCGACACTTGGCATAACTCTCTCTCAGAAAATCCAATTGAGGTCAGACCTGTCAGAATGGAAAGATAACAGGCCGAGCTATCTCAGAAAACTTTTTCAGAGGCCGAAGGTCAAACAGTGACACGTGGCACGCCGTACAAGTTCGCTCTCCTGTATTTTCCCAAAACAGGTCACGTTGCGACATTTGGCATAACTCTCTCTCAGAGAATCCAATTGAGGTCAGACCTGTCAGGATGGAAAGATAACAGGTCAGGCTATCTCAGGAAACTTTTTCAGACCCTGTGGATCAAAAATTTCAGAGTTACACCAGAAACAATCAGGTACATATTTCTGTCAAAACAGAATTATTTTTTGGTACCTTCATTCATGACTTCCGGAATTTAGGGCTTTGGAGAAAGTTGGAATTTTTGTAATCGGAGACCACGGCTGGATGCTACTCATAAAAATAGAAATTTGGAGACCAAGATCAGAATTTTTGGTTGGGCAGAAGGCCGGGCTTGATTAGACCCTAGTTCGGGACTTTGATAAGAAAAGCGGAAAATTAGGGCTTCTGTAAAAATGGGAATTTTTGAAATCTGTGACCACGGCTGGAAGCTCCTCAGAAAAATAGAAGCTTAGAGCTTTGGATCAAACTTTTTGATGGGGCAAAAGAGTGGGCTTCATCAAACCCCAGTTCAGGGTCACGTCCAGTGAATCCGAAAGTTTCAAAGGCAAAATTGAGGAGTAAAACTTTGCAGTCTTCAAATTCTGAATATATCAGTTTGATCAGCTCATCAAAGCGCATATCTCTATCCTTTCGGAAGTTTGAAATTCAAAGTTTGAATTTTTGGGGTTTCTCTGACAAACCCATATCCAGCTCCAGGTCTAGTTCTTGCAAATCAAGTGGATAGGGTTAATCCTAGAAGAAGATGGATTGGTCACCTACATAAGTGAAGGAGTTCATGTTTCAGAGGGAGATGAGGCTAAGGCTTTACATAAGGAGATTACAAGCGATCTCGATAGGTATGACTCATCGAGGTATGTTTTGAGATTTGTTCATGATTAAGTTTATGGTATGTTTGTCTTCATGTTATTACAGTTAGTACAATCTTGATTTTAGATTTGTTGTATCACCTTAACAAAATTATGAATGCATTCATTAGTTAGGGTGTTGACACTTATGATTATACTAATGCATTATGGTGTTGTGTGAGGTTGAGGTTGTCTGCTAACAAGATACAGGTACATCACAAAAGACAAATCAGGCTCCATGACCATGAAAACATGAAGACAAAGACTCATCCATAATCTTTGTTCTACTTACGAGGTATGTATGACTTTGTTATATTATGCTATGAGACATGCAGGTTCTAGCTCAGGATCTCTAAATCATTGAAGAGATTGTTTAGGTATGTTGTACATAACCAAGTAGGTATACTAATCCAGGTATGTTTCCCATGAATCTTACCTTGTGTTAGGATCCCTTATATAAGTATACTTGGAATGATTGGTTATGCTTATTCATAAAGTTAGTAATCAAGGGATTATGCATATTATATCTTTTATCAATGATATGCATGAGTAAAAGAAGACTTCCCTGAAATCTTGAATACTAATGTTTATTAACTATAATCATGACTATACTTTTTCAAGATTATTTAGTACTATAATGTTTTGATAGCATTTAGAATATACTAATGAGTGTATGTTTGTGTATGAGATCATGAGGATGACTCTTGAGCATGCACAGTGGTACAAAATGAATAGAAGTTCAAAAGACATACAGAAGATCAAGCGGGAGGTAGCCACACAAACATAAAAGATAAGTATTTGAGTTGCTATTTGAAATAGTAATGATATTGCCTGCATACATATTTGTATTCCTAGAATATATATAATGCTGAGTGTAAACATTCATAGAGCATTGAACAGTATACAACTAATGTGCATATGTTTGGACAAACATTCCATTGTTGCTTGTCTAGAATGAAACCTCCTTGCTGACATGCTGAGAGTTGTGCACACTCTCGATAGTATGTTCTGGTAGAGATGGAAGGCATCTAGATAGCCACTGTATGCATACAGGATATGGGAAAGTGTTGTGCCAAAGTATTGGTCAAAATAGTTACATCACTATGTAAATAATATCTGTATGCATAATGGGTTATCTTTTGATGATTATGAAGTATTACTAATCATGTACTTAATTTTGATTTGTAGGAAAGGTCATGAAGAATGATGGACATCGTACAAGTGGTGGATGTTCAAACAAGAAGATTTACAAATCAAACAAAATATAGAAGGCTCATGGCTAGAAGATTCTCTTAGAAAGGGGAAGAGAATCACGATAAGATGTTTGCTCCAAGTATGGTGTAATTAAAGAAGAAGTATGAATCAGGTTCTGTATAGGTACCTAGGATCGATAATAATTTGATAAGCTTAATGTTCACCATGGGTGATGTGGATCTCAACCCTTTGCCACAAGGTTGAATATGATACACACATGACATGGATGCAAGAAGGAACTCACCACAGAGTTCGAATGATATTGAGGCTCATATCAGTAGACCCATCTAACAAGAGATGGCACAGATAGATATGCAGAAGATCATTCAATGCAGAAATGAAAAATGAAAGATCTCAATTTGATGCTTTACTTCCTAGGTCTGGAAGTATGGCAAGGCTCAGAAGGAATATTTCTCAACCAGGGAAAGTATGATGAGAAATATGACTTGAGGTGTTGGAATGGCCACTCTTATGGATTCCAACTTGAAGCTGTTAGGGGATAACTCATCAGAGTTAGTGGATATAACTTTGTTCAGTCAAATTATTGGGTCTTTGATATATCTAACATATACTAGGTTAAGATATATGCTTTGTTATGAACACCTTGAGTTAGTATCTAGTGGAAACTAGATGTGTTTACCTGATAGTTGCAAAGTATGTGATGAGGCACATAAAGGACACGATAGAATTTGATCTATGCTATCTTGAAGATCATGACTTCAGATGGCTATTCAGATTTTGTTTGGGCAGGAAGTGTATCAGACAAGAAGAACACATCGAGAGGATGTTATTGTTTGGGATTAGCCATGATCTCGTGGTTTAGCTGGAAGCAGTCTAGTGTGGCTCTCAGCACAAGCGGAATATATGGCTGCTTGCTCTGCTAGTTGTGAAGAAGTTTGGCTTTAGGATTGTTTGAATTAGAGATAGAACCAACTGAGATCCTATGTGATAATTAGAGTTGTATCAAGATGACATAGAATCTAGTGTTCCATGATAAGTCAAAGAACATAGGGAACTAACAAGATATGACACAGAAAGGAACTCTAAAAGTTTGAATTTGTAACAGGTTACCATTGTACTAACCAAGCCTCTACGTCAAGTGAAGAAGTTACCAACCAAACCTCTGTCTCGAGTGAAGTTTGAATACTTCCGAGACAAGCTTGGTGTAGTTCAAAAGGACCCTCCTCGAAAGGGGGAGTAGTATAGTCACTACTGATGAGATTGTCTCATCAAACATCAAGGTCGTTGATGAGGTAACCTGTTATCTACACCCAGTTACTTAGAAATATTTAGATTTAGGACTCTTATACTTAGAATACTTAGCTTTACTTATACATGCTTTTGATGATAGATGTATTGATATACATGTTGTGATGTATACATGTTTTGATGATGATGATACATGTTGTGGTTATACATGTTTTGATGATGATGATACATGTTGTGGTTATACATGTTTTGATGATGATGATACATGTTGTGGTTATACATGTTTTGATGATGATGATACATGTTGTGATGTATACATGTTTTGATGATGATGATACATGTTGTGGTTATACATGTTTTGATGATGATGATACATGTTGTGGTTATACATGTTTTGATGATGAGGATACATGTTCTGTTCTTGATGAACATGTGAAGGGATTGGATCATTCCTGGACTTCAGTCCGAAAGAAGAGCCGTAGACGTATGTCTTCGATAATGAAGTTCTTGATGAACATGTGAAGGGATTGGATCATTCCTGGACTTCAGTCCGAAAGAAGAGCCGTAGATGTATGTCTTCGATAATGAAGTTCTTGATGAACATGTGAAGGGATTGGATCATTCCTGGACTTCAGTCCGAAAGAAGAGCCGTAGACGTATGTCTTCGATAATGAAGTTCTTGATGAACATGTGAAGGGATTGGATCATTCCTGGACTTCAGTCCGAAAGAAGAGCCGTAGACGTATGTCTTCGATAATGAAGTTCTTGATGAACATGTGAAGGGATTGGATCATTCCTGGACTTCAGTCTGAAAGAAGAGCCGTAGACGTATGTCTTCGATAATGAAGTTCTTGATGAACATGTGAGGGGATTGGATCATTCCCGGACTTCAGTCCTAAAGAAGAGCCGTAGACATGAGGTCTCCGATAACTGAATGACAGGACTGAATCGTCCCTGGACCTCGGTTCAAAATGTACGTGACAAATCCTAGAATTACTCTAGGTTACATCCAGCATGAAACAGGGCTGGCTCTGTAGTTGTGATACATCCAGCATGAAACAGGGCTGGCTCTGTAGTTGTGATACATCCAGCATGAAACAGGGCTGGCTCTGTAGTTGTGATACATCCAGCATGAAACAGGGTTGGCTCTGTAGTTGTGATACATCCAGCATGAAACAGGGCTGGCTCTGTAGTTGTGATACATCCAGCATGAAACAGGGCTGGCTCTGTAGTTGTGATACATCCAGCATGAAACAGGGCTGGCTCTGTAGTTGTGATACATCCAGCATGAAACAGGGCTGGCTCTGTAGTTGTGATAGGGATTGATCATCCTGGAACTTGATCTGGATTGCATCATCCATGGACTCATGTCCTAAAGAGAGCAGGATTGATCATCCTGTAAATCTGATTGTGTGATGACGATGCTGATGATCGTGTGATGACGATGTTGATGATCGTGTGATGACGATGATGATGATCGTGTGATGACGATGCTGCTGATCGTGTGATGACGATCCTGATGATCGTGTGATGACGATGTTGATGATCGTATGATGACGATGCTGATGATCGTGTAATGACGATGCTGTTGATTGTATGATGACGATGCTGCTGATCGTATGATGACGATGCTGATGATCGTGTGATGACGATGTTGATGATCGTGTGACGATGATGATGATGATCGTGTGATGACGATGCTGCTGATCGTGTGATGACGATCCTGATGATCGTGTGATGACGATGCTGATGATCGTATGATGACGATGCTGATGATCGTGTGATGACGATGCTGATAATCGTGTGATGACGATATTGATGATCGTGTGACGATGATGATGATGATCGTGTGATGATGATGATGATGATCGTGTGATGATGATGCTGCTGATCGTGTGATGACGATGCTGCTGATCATGTGATGACGATGCTGCTGATCGTGTGATGATGATGCTGCTGATCGTGTGATGACGATGCTGCTGATCGTGTGATGACGATGCTGTTGATCGTGTGATGACGATGCTGCTGATCATGTGATGACGATGCTGCTGATCGTATGAAGACGATGCTAAAGATCGTGATGTTGATGATTGATGTTGACAGTGATGTTCCAGTAACTGCTTGAGTTACTGATGATGTTGAGAAAGCTTCCAGTGATTTATAGATGTATCATGTATGATGTTGATGACTCCTTGCTCGGGCAGATGCTGTTATAATATCCTTCTCGTTAAGAGGGAGTGTTGAGATATTGTAACTTCAAAGAATATTATATTTGTACTTTATTATTCCGGAGATGATTCATTCCTCCGTGAAGATCTTATTGTATATCCGGAGATGTTTATTCCTCCGTCGGAATGTGGTAACTCGGGTTATTAGACTTCCCTAGTGGGGGTCGGCCCTAAATGTGTTATGTGGGTCAAAGGGTTATTAGACCACCCTAGAGGGGTCGGCCCAGTCAGTTATAATGGGGTATTTAACCTAATGGTTAAATACGAGCCTACATGTACTTGTGTAAAATACATATCAGAGAAGTGTATAAATAGAGGAGGTGTGTTCCTCATTATACACACACTCTCACTTGAGAAAGGCGCACATGTGGAGGAGAGGTCTGCTATGGAGAAGAAGGAGCTTATGCTCAGAGTTTGCATCTTTGTATATTGCTGGTCATCTATATTGAGGAAGCTTTACTGGGTTTTCTACCCCATGAGGGTTTCCCAGGATAAATCTCTGTCTCTTGTGTTTATGCTATGCTTGTTGTTTCTTCAGTGATCCTGTATATGCTATTATTGTGAAATGAAATGTAATGCTGCTATTTTCTGTCTTAGCATATTGAATTTTAACATCTTTGGCCTTCATTTTGCTTGGTAGTGGTAAGGTGGAGATGCCAACCATCTGCAACATTGTAGGGCTAGGCAGTTGTGGTTCGGAGGACTCCTTCCTCGAGTTCGATCCCTTGACATGTTGGGAAAACTTAATAGTTCCAGATATTTGTTTTCTCTTTTAGAGCCAAGCCATAATGCAACATTCGATGTGTTTTTAGGAAGTAGTTTTCAGGGTTTTTCTGTTGGTCTTTGAGAGGGAAGTTTGGACCAGAGATCAATTCTCTTGTATGAAAAATAGCAAGTGATTCTCAGAGTTTGAGTACTCTCTTCCCTGCATTGCTAGATGGCTCTGTCTTCATTTGCTAACAACGCCTCTATTTTGGGAGCTACGTTACAAGGTAATTTTTCAAAATGAAGTAGTAAGGTTATTTGAATTGTTCAAGTTAAACCCTGTGTTTTCTTCGTTTAACCTTTAAATGATTTAAATGGTAGGTGTTACTTCGTCGAAGAGTTATGAAGTTTGAAGCTCGGTGGAAGAATGTTGCTCAACCACCAAGTAAGCCTCGGTGGTTCTTTCCCTTGTAGGTTCTCCTGGATCGGTGTGGCCAATGCTTGATGTTTGACGAGCGTTTGGGTAATTGGTTCTTGGCGAAGTTTTTGGTCGGTGTTAAGTTTTGAGAGCCAAAAGACAAAGTGTCCATAGGATGAAATCCTTGGCTTGTCTTGTTACTCTGCTTTGCAGCGTTTCACTGTAATTTGTGTTGAAAAAGTAAACTTGTTTAAGATCTAATTGCTAAAGCGATGGACCCTCGATCATTTTAATGGGAATACAGTGTTTAAGAAAACTTAAAATAGTTTCCGTGCACTATCTAAGTTTATCTAAACCGATGTTTGAGTGAATAATACAGTGTTTGATAAAAATTTGAGAGCCATGGGCTAACTTGTTTCACAAAAGAGAAACCCTGTGTTCATAATGTTTAAGTTAAAGTTTGTATAGTCATGAGACTCAGTTTTTTTGGTAGTAATAATATCCTTGTCTGAGATTGTCTTGTACAAAAAGATAGATATCGTAATGTAAAAGTTGAACTATAGAATACGTTTGGTTTTGGAAATATGAAGTAAGGATTTGATGTTTACGTTTTTAAGTGCTTGTCCTTAAACTGGCTGTATGATAGTCTTAGAGTTTTTAAATAAAAAAACTCTAAACGTCTGCAAACTCTGCTATTGTTGAAATTAGTCTTGTAAATTCTTTTACAGAATGATAAATGTTTTCTATAGAAGATAATCAATATATAGGGATTCAAAAGAAGATAATACATTTTGATCCTTAACATGAAAGACATTCTTACTGCAAGAATTTGGAATACATGGAAGAGTTAAATTCAAATAAATAAAATGTTGTGTAATAATATAGAAGACGATAGCATTGAAATATCATAGATATTCTAAGTTGGTATTACAGTTATTTTTCAAAAATCCTATGTACCGTAAGGAGAGAAAATGAAAAGTGTTACGAGACTGTGATAAATGTTTTTGCTTATAGTCTTTTACAGTTTTTGAATGAAATGATAATAAAACATAGAGTATGTATATTTTGAAATGAAGTAGATGAAAGAAAAATATTAAAATGCGTGTATTATGAAATGTTATTTTTTATCCTGCATCTTTTAATTATTCTATTTAATTCTCCACCTCCTGTACTAGAGTACGACATCTATGATGTGTTGAGAAATACAGGAAAGTAAGTTATTTATTCAAAAACAGAACTATTCTAACCTATCTTAACTTAACAGAATATACAGTTCAGCTAAACAATTAGTCAATAAGTCTTTATTATCAAACCAAGAAAAAGGGTTAGAGGTTAAATAAAACAATTTCGTTCATTCAACTGAAAATAAACAAGGCAGAACAGTAGAACCTGATGAATGTAGGAGAAACAAACAACCCAAGCAGCCTGTTCCACCCAACCTACTCCTGAAGACAACCAAATTACTTGCCTTAGGACCCTCGAGCTTGTTCACTGAACCACTAGGAAGAAGAATCTGTAGAAGCTTTAGGTCATCAACTTGCAGTAACAATGTAGATCATTGAGTCATATAGACTTAGCATTCAAAGAGACCTGCACCAGCACCTCTGGTTTCCTTCTCAAAATCAATTCAACAGACTCACAATGCAATTCCACTTAGCCTCCCTATTCGAATCTCTTAGTTATGACGTGATACACTTGAGAAATTATTTCTACAGAAAAATAATTATGGAGCTCCCTGCTCAATTCGAATTTCCTTCTCTAGGCTGCCTAGGCCTCTTTTGTGGTTAGCCTGGTCATTAATGAGCCTCTTTTGTGGTTAGCCTGGTCATTAATGAGCTAACAGCTCTGTTCCACCCACCTGGGGGATAATGCCACATTTTTAGGGGTAGTTGTCCCATAACCAACAACTAGTGGTGGAGTGCAAATGTTGAAACTTGTCCCATGCCTTCTAACAACTTCCATTCCTCTTAGTGGGTTAGTGAACACTCATTCAAGAGTTACCTTAGTGTTTGTATCATGTTTTAATTTATTAAATAATAATAATATGTCATTACAATCATCCTTGACCAGATTTGCCCATAATTACAAAACTTTGTAATTATAATTTAACATAATGTTTTTGCAATAAAATAAATAGTCTCAAAATTTGGGTAGGTGACACTCCAAGAAGTATACTCATGGGAAAGGTGGACAGTTCTCTAGGTTCTTCATCTTCTTCTGCCATAGTAGTGTTTGAGATGGAGTTAGCAAAGAAGTTATCTAAGTTTGGGTCGTAGCTAGAATCAGTTTCTTCCTCAGAATTAAGGAATTCAAATTGAGAGTTATCAGAAGTGTTGTTTCTCATAGGTTGAGCAGGAAGAAAGCGTCCAAATCTATCTCTTTGTCGTCTAGGAATTCATGGTAAATTTTTTATGTTTTTAATTGTTTTTATGTGTTTTTTTTTTCAAAGATGTCTCCTAAAGATTAAGCACATCCCCCGCAATGACGCCAAAATGTGGTGGGCTCTTAGAATGGATGCATGTTGAGGGTAGCTAGACGACGAGCCTACTTTAATTATCAACCCGGGGGACGTACAAACTTTAGAGGTGATAACACTGTATGTTCTCTAAAGGATAGTCTTCGTCATGTTTAGGGTGTGGCTATAGATCTTAAAGGTTTATCTAACCAAGAAGAAGGTGAGCTAAAAAGACTGTAAATCTATGAATGACAAATTCCCCTGCTAAGAAGTTAAATGCTGCAAATTGTAAATTATACTAAGAATTGAAATGTTGAAAGCTTAATAAAATTATGCTAAGAATTGAACTGTTGAAAGCTGAGATTTTAATCTAAGAATTGAATACTGAAATTAAGTGGTGAATATTGAAAGGCTAACCTAAAAACTTAAATGCTGAAAACCAAATCGAGAACATAAATATGTTAAGAATTAACCAATCTAATCTATTCGGATTAAACACTACAAGTAATGACCATTAAATCAAGGAACTGAAAGTAATTAACCTCTATGATCTAAGTGTGATAAAAGAAATATGCATGAGCTTTCTAGATCTGAATCATTGTTTAAGAACCAATATGAAAATACATGAAAACATATGTCAAAATTTGCGTGTGCAGAACGCAGCTACACGACTACGGAATGCGTCCTACTGAGCGTTGATCAACTACAAAAAATATGTTGAACGAAAATAATCTTTTAATTGAAATAAAACCATACTATTCAAATGCCATTAAGGTATCTTCATACACGATAAGAAGTAAATCAATTCATGGCATAAATGGAAAATACCTGAAAACAAAGCAAAGCTCTTGACTTACGTGTTGGAGGGGCCCTCCCCAACCCGTACTCAAGACTAAGAAAAACTTATAAACGCAGACTTGAAAGTAAGAGCAGTCTCCTCATTAAAATAATAACTTCATGGTTAAGAAATAGTGTGTAACACAAACTTTCTCCGCACTAAAATGTAAAAATGATTAATTCCACAAAATAGCAATAGCATCCCCTTGCTACCCGAGAGTTCCATATATATATATATATATATATATATATATATATGCCTCAAATTCTAACCTAACCACTTGCTTTAATCACTCATCCTATTGAAGACGAGTTCTTCTCTATAAATTAGGGAAAAAGGGCACAGAGCCTCGTATGGTTTTGCAGTCCTCGAGCTAGATTTGGGTGTTGCTTCTTAGTGTACCGGTGTGGTCATACATACCAGTTTTCATGTAATTAGTTTATAGAAGACACCTTTTAAGCATAAAAAGAATAATCTTAAAACATCTTCATTAGATAATCAAAGAAAATCATTAACCCACAAAACAAGTGTATTTCCTTCATCATATCCTTTGTTTTAGTGTGGCAAAAAGGCTATAGGATACCTATAATTTGGGTTCATCAAATACTACAATGTGGAAATGATGGAGATAAAGTCATCATCATCCTTTAATATTCTTGGTGGAATATGCAGATATCAATAGATAGTAATATACCAATATTGCAAAGATGATGCACACACAGATGATGTGAATGCGCACTCAACAAGAAGATTTATACTATCTCCAAAGTCCCATGTAGCTCTCGAACAGAACTCGAACAAATCCCGTGGATGAGAATGATATGGTGAAGGCTCACAATAGTTGATGTTGATAAAAGCTTTAGGGACACGCCATGGATGCAACTATTTCAAGTGAATATCAACACACTTCACCAACGATCACCAACCAGTCTTCACATTGCCTATAAGGTAGCTCCAGACGCAAAAGGAGGAGGAGGAGCTAGGGTTTCCATTCGTCGCGTATCAAATTAGGGTTTATGTATCACCTCCATGCTACAGCTCACTTGAAAGCATTCAATGTAGCTCTTCATGCAACTTCCTCAATACAAAATACAGTTCCTACACAATATGATACACAACTCAGGAAAAAAAGAGAGCACTCAACTCGGTTCCTACGCAAAGGTAGTAAAGCAATAGGCGGAGTGTTTCATAGTTGCGCAACGAATGCAATAAAGATGTTAATGTACCATTGCATGCTCAATCTTTACGTGGAAAAAGTACAGAATCCACGCCAGAATTCTGCAGTGCGCCAGTAATACTGCAACACGCAGTCCAATGCTTCCACACTCACCATTCACCACAGGCTTCAAGGGAGCAGTCTTCACAGTAGAGAGTTTCAATGCTTAACCATAAGTCACAAACACGATTTTGGAGATGTCTTGGTATCACTCACTGCATTCCAATGACATTAGCAGTATTCAATTTATTTCCACTCAGCGCAACAAATGGGGAGAGACCGATTTGGTGTGGTTGTACCATTCAAGATTCAACGCACTCAGGAAGAGAGAGAAACTCTTCAATGTTAATTTGCAGTCGAACATGAGACAATATTGAATGCTAGGATGCAATCTTTTCCACACAATATCAACGATCAACGCAGCTCTAATAAGCTTTCACCACACAGTCATTTGAGTCTTCACCAACGCGATTCCTTGGGCGCTCAATTGGGAGAGAACTTACGCACCAATAGTCCAACAATACCAACACATGGGAAGAGAGATCATGCACGTCTCGAACTGTGGAGTCTATTCATCGAGATCTCACTCTTTAATGTTCAACGGAGTCTCACTTCAGGTCACAAGATTTCATGGAGTGGAGTGGTTATAGTCTCGTGCAGTAAGAGATTTAATACATCATTATCCCGAATTCAATTATTGAGAGATGCCAACTATCAGTCTTCAATGAGAAAAGTCACTCCAACAAAGAGATAAAATGCATTGCGGATTCAATATCCATCACCGCAGGTTGATGAGTCTTTCATTGTAGGGATTCATCATGCCCATGATGTCTCCAAGTCACAGGTTCGTTGTTGTCGGGCGTTCACACAGCTTCATGCAAACACCATTCCTTCTTTCCTCAACCATGCATGTGCACGTCTCCAATGTAGAGGTCCAGGACTTTCACGTGGACAAGGAGATATGTAGCTCCAGCTCCAAATATATGGAGAGAGTCCACGCAGCAGCCTCCACAAAGAAGAACTAGGATTTTTCAACTCCTCCACTCTCAACAGGCGGGCCCTATTATGCACAGTTGTATGTTGCACCTCCACGCATATTAATGATCTCAGACTAGTTGACGCAGCATAAAAACTCTTTTTTCTGGTTCATACATACTCTCTGTCTCGTTCACGCAAAAGTAGCTCCAATATGGGTCGATGTAGCTCCAATATTGTGCAACACCAGCTAATACATGGTTGCATTAGAATCTGTGGGAGGTGTGATCCGGAGAAATATATCTCTATGCAGACAAGGGAATGTAGTGTGCATTGATAATAGAAAATGTATTGATGTGCACATCGAGGAAAACATATAAATATTTATGCTGAGAGACGGTTCCATGTATCAGTGCCACAAAGTTGGAGAAGATGGAATAATATATCAACTGAGCACAGGAATGTGGGAAAAATGGAGGTCGCAAGTCAAACACACTAGAGGAGAGAGGTCGCGTGCACCAAGAGATAAATGTTCATCGTAAACAAGAGATAAGTCTTCATCATAAAAAAGAGAGAACACTACATTGAATTCACATCTCTACACCAATGGGTTCACGCTCTCAAGAAGTGATAGCTTCACAAGTTGAATCCAAAGATGGATTTCACCCTTCACATTCATAGCTCATTACAAATGCTTCACCCAGTAGATGCAACACAAAAGTTAGGGTTTGTCAACGCAAAACTCGTACAAACTTGCAAACTAGCAGGACAACAGGGAATTGTGCAGAGCCAGGCAGAACGTCAGGCCATAATTGAAAATCTACAAAACTGTTCGGCTACAGAAATGAAACTTTTGAGTACGTTAAGAGTTTCTCATAATTATGGAGATGAAATTGGCAGATAAGCATATAATAATTTTAGAATTATGGCGTCCAGAATGGCAGGAAGGAGCAGGTATGAGTTATGGCATAGGCAGAGAATAAATGTAGACTTCAGAGAATAATTGCAGGAGGATGGTTCTCAACATGTAACAGATGAATGTAATGGATGACGATAACACATAGGATAGATAAACAAATTCTCATAAGGAAAATAATAATACACTCTAGAATTAGACTTGCAGGTGACGGTTTACATTGACATAATGAGTGCAAAGCTACAGGTCTCAGCTTAGCAGAGAATAATCCAGGTAGATAAGGTCCCAGTAGCATAATAGTAGCATAATTTCAGTATGAAATTTTTAGAATATTATTTACAAATAACTAAAGTTACTATTTAAAAATAAAAATATAAAATGTTTGAACTGGAATAAGGTAGAAATAACAACTAGTTATTAATAGTTAATTTTTATAAGAAAGTAATAAATTGAATGTTATTTATATTTTATAGTTATTAAATAATTAAAATTTGGTTTTTAAAATTTATTTTTTCATTAGTAAGAATCTATATTCTTATCATATCTATACCGAATATTCCACGAATTCTAATTGGTCCGAATATCCCCTACTAAAAATGCCAATATCACCGAATTATGCTACTATGGATAACCAAAAATTCATCTTCCACTTGAAATTTGCCCACTTACTCAAAGCTCCATACTTAAATGGATACCTAAATAGATTGATCACTTCCTTTATTTATACGAATGTCAAGTCACCAACAAACTATTGTGTGGTAAGACTAACTGGAATTCTCCTTGTTTTATGATATAATGGCCTTAACATGATGACAAAAGTCTCACTTGCTTTAATATAGCTGACATACCCGACTTATCATGGTGGCGGAACTACCACTTGCTTTGACATCAATGATAATTTTTCAACAAAATACGTCTCTGCAAATTATTTAATTAACAAGTAAGGTAAGACCTGTTTCTTTTGCATGTAGATCCATTGATACATCGAATCTATCACTCTAAAAAGAAATATATATTTGTGAATAGTTCTACATTGGGATGGTTTCATATATATATATATACACAGTGAGGTCCAAAACTTACCATTGGCTAGATGAACTAAATATATCATTTAAAAAAGAATATATATAATGAATTAATTTGGACCTCACTACCATGTTCCAACTTAATTATATATAATTTATTTTCAATTAGTATGGTAAGACATGTATATAACAATTAAGGACAACTTAGTAGTAATGATGTGATTTGGAAAAGCAATAGGTTAGTGGTAATAATGTAATTTGAGAAGGATAAATTAGTAAGACTTATGGTGATAATGAATAGTTATTTTTTGAATTTGCTTTGGGGATGTTACCTATGAAGAGGGGAAGAAGGTAACACACTGATAAACTTGAAACAAAAAATGTAACCTTGTTTTATATTTATTCCATGGTTATTTTAATTAATGTAGTAAAATAGTTTAATTATTGCATTTTTGTTTTGAGTTTTATTTTATTATCTGCATGCACTATTAGTGTTAGGGGAACACCATCCTTGAGGATATCATATTGTATCATATAGAGTGCAATATAATGCATCCCTTGTCTCCCAGAAAATATGCGAAGCCATCCCAACACAGCAATATATTTTGAGATCTGATTAGTGGCAGTTATAAGGAGTTTGGAGTCCATTTTGGAGATATAAGTTATTAAGTGAAGTTTTCCAATACTCAAACCATTTTTTGTTCAGCTGCAATTTGGTGATATGGCAAAGGTGTTGAGGATATCCTCACAACTACTTTGGCAGCGATACATGTGACCCAGTAGAAGATTTAGTCAACACATGGAAAGTATGAAAACACTAGGTGGAGCACACTAGAAATAATGATGCATGAGGAAGAGATACTTGACACTTATCTCCTTGGACCTCCATAAGATGCATATTCTCTTCTTATTCCCTCTTCTTTGTTTTCATACAGTGGTAGGAAATAAATTAAATTACACATATGAGATGCATGGTTTGAGTTTTAATGTGTATGATTGATTATTGTGTTCGAAAACATATACCACGAGACTTAATATAGGGACTATGAAATATTAAAACTCATAAGGCAAACTTAATGATTCTAAAGCATATGATAGGAAGGGTATGATAGAAGCAACTATAACACACATGTTGGCTTAACCATGGAAGGTAGACATAAATCACCTCTCCACATATGTATGCTAGGCCAAGAACAATGTTACAAAGAAACTCATATTGCAATGCCGATAGGAAGATCCATAAATTAGGGATGCAAAAGAAATGAAATGCATGACTTAGAGAGACATCAAATATTTTGAGAAATAAACAACTTATAATTGGGTTAAGTGGAATGATGAGACACTTTGATACACTAATTGCATGATGGATCAAGTGATAAATATAACGAATGAATGTTGTTGACAAAAAAAATGTGCGTGGGCAAGGATTCAAGATGTATCTTAAATGTTTCTCCTAGGATTAACATTTTGGAGTATTATCCCATCCTAAAAGCATGACGAAATATTTTTAATTCTCATGAGGGAATAATCATGATGAGGTAGAAAGGATAACTTAGAACCATTGATATATCCCTAAAATGAGTAACTATGCTTATTAACAAATAGTTGTTGAATCATAGAAGGGTATCCAAATAGAAAACATAATAGGAATCCCTATAATGTTTAAGGGAAATGCCTACTAAGAATCAATGCTGAAAATTAAACTAGTTTGAATTAAATGATTGGGTTGAGGATGTAGATCATTATAAGAAATTTGGAAGTTATGGAGACTTGATATAAAAGAGGTAATGAAATATGAGATCCAACAAGATGATAATGAAAGAATGCAAATTATAAATTATGAAAATTACATAAGGGGAAAGGGAAATGCACCTTAGCATAAAGGAATCCTATCTAGTCAATTAAGGATTAGTGACAGTTGATTAGAGTGCTTAGTTTGAATAACAACAATATAGGATTATCACATTTATCGTAATTAAAACTCTTATAAGTTCTGTGGGGTGCATACCTAATGGATATCATTGAAGGGCTAGGGGAACTATACAATTGTAGTAAAGTCTACCAAAAAACTATGTAACGATGATGAATGTTGAAAAAGTACCAAGGAAGTGTTTTCCACCCTGTGATGCCTAGGGGTGGATAAAACATTAAAAGTGGTCCCTAGTCACTTTATTAAAGTGAGAAGCACTTTATAATTTTAAATTCACTTTATAAAGTTTGTTCATGGTTCTAATTTTTAATTGACTTTATGAGAAATAAAGTGGGTGAGAAATTAAAAGGGTCATTAATGTACTTAAGTGAAAAGTGCATTAAATTCATTTATTAAATTATTAAAGAGTCTTTTATGTGAGCCTCAGATCTCTTTGAGCCAAGATCTAATCTTGTCCATTGGATCTCAAGAAGAAGTTACCATGAACAAAAAAGGGAGAACCTAGGGATTGGGTCATTCATTCATTCATTGTGATTTAAGAGATTTGGAGAGCAAGAGGCAAAAGTAGAAAGAGAGAAGAAAACCCTTGAAGAATTTGCAGGTTGAACATGAGCATGAATTCTAAGAGGAAGGGCACAGATTGTAAGCCATGTTTTACTTAAGATGGGAATCACAGAAACAATATCCCATCTTTCCCTTATTAGTTACTATTGATTTAATGGTAATTTAACCCCGTCATAACTAGAGTAATTGAATACAAAGAGTACATGCTAATATTAAGGTATTAGGGACACAATAATAAAGGTCATGGGTTTACTGTACTTTATCAACCCAAAAGCTTAAGCTTATTCAGATAAGAACCACTCGTTCATAGTTATGGGAATGATTGGACTCCATTAAACATTATAAATTTTAAAAGTAACCTTCCATAATAACTACATAGGCATCTATTCTCCTCATACGATCCAAGCCAAATCTATACAGTAGTAGAGACAACCATCCAAGAGGCCGTATAGGCATGAATTCCAAGAAGGCCGCACTGTATTTATTGCAGACCGTACATGCTGAATTTGGCATGATTTTTTAGAAGTCTGTACAACATTTATTGAAGGATGTACAACACATAAATCGAGGAGGATTTTGTAGATGCTGGTACAAATTTTTAAGCAGGCCATACAACATTAAATTTTGTTTGCACAACACAGAAATCGAGGACTTAATTTCTAGGTGTGTTTTTTGAGGTAAACAGCAACAATAATTAATCACATGTGTGGGGCATACTGTTCTCAGAAAGGGTACATAATTTCTGCTGAATTTTTGGCACGCTTTTCAAGATGAAAAGCTGAGATAAGTACTGTTGTTATGTTTGTAAAATTTGCCTGAAAGAATACAATTCTCTCTCTAAACATGTTTTCTCTTTGGGGTTTTTTCCTGAGCTTATTTGGCTAAAATTCCATGTCTTTAATTTTTGTGGTTTGGCTATCATAAAATTTCAAAGTTGTTTAAAGTTGAAGAAATTCCATGTGTTTTAAGAAAAATTAAATTTTTATGCATTGAAGCTAATATGAAGTCAAGGGGTTTGGGCATTAAACTCTATGTGAAAAATTAAACTTGAAATCAGGTTCATAAGGAATTATCCAAGTCAAAATGTATCCTAAATAAGAAAAAATGTAAATATTCCAAGAATATTTCGTATTTTACGCATAAATCTTCGTTCGTAACTTTGAATGGGGCGTACTTTGGACCGTTGGAAAACTATTGAAATTATATACAACTTTGATGTTTTGCGTTTTCTCTGATTCCATACAGTTTGTGAGATGCAAGCATTTTAGTAAAAAACAACATCTTTCAAAAGATGTTTTTCTAAAAGCATCGTTTGAAAGATGTTTTTTTGCTAAAATGCCCGCATCTCACAAACGGTAAGGAATCCGAGAAAACTTAAAACATCAACGTTGTAGAGAACTTCAAGATATTCCCAACGGTTCAAATTCGACCCAATTCCAAGTTACGAGAGAAACGTTATACCCAAAATACGAAATATTCCTAGAATATTTAAAAGCATCTTTTGAAAGATTCTTTTTTTACTAAAATGCCTGTATCTCCCAAATGGTCAGAAATCAGAGAAAACTAAAAAAATAAAAGTAGTAGAGAATTTCAATATCTTTCCAACGGTCTAAATTCCTCCCAATTCCGAGTTACAAGCAAAAATTTATTCCCAAAATACTAAAGATTCTTGGAATATTTCGTAAATAGGATACACTTTAGTGTTGGGTAGAATGTTATGTTGGGGTTACAAAAATTTTCATGGTATTAGAGTTGAAATAAAGGGAAGAAATAAACCTAGAGAGAAATTTCAGACTTGGAAAAGAATGGAGAATAGTTGGTTAGTGAAGAAAACAGGTTCTTGGACAGTTTGGGGTTATGGCCACCGGACTTGGAATAGAAGATAGGTTGGATGGGGTTGTAAATTTTAGCCCATGGAAGGCTAGAACAGTGTTGATGTACTGGAAGAAAATAAACTATGGGACATAGTGAACAGTACCACAGCTAATCTAGTCACAATACCTACCAATGCTATGGATAAGGCTGCTTTTCTCAAGAAGGATGTAAAAGCGAGAATGATCATACCTGTTGTCGTGAAGGATCATGTGATCCCGCACATTACAGGAAAATACCATGCATTTTAGATGTGGACCTCCTTAACTAATATTTACCAAAGTTCAAACGAAAACATAAAGATGGTATTGAGAGAAAAGTTAAAAGGCATTCACATGAACAGAGGAGAAAGCATGGCTTCATACCTTACTAGGATCACACAGGTTATAGATGAACTCAGAGTAGTTGGGGAGGTTGTACAGGTAGTGAGTTGGTGCGGAAAACATTGAATGGCGTGACAAATCCATGGGGTATATTTGTGGAGTCCGTAGTTGCTTGTGAGCATATTCCTTCCTAGGATCGTCTCTAGGATGAATTCATTCAGGAGGAGGCCCTGAGAGGATATGTACAGGGTAGTTCGTCTCATAGTAGGGAGGATGAAGACAATGTGGCATTGACAGCGAAGGGAAAGGAGAAGAAGTTCAAGGAGGGCCCTAAGAGTGGGTCCAAGCAATAGAGTGGCAAGAAAAATAAAGACACCAGCAAAGTCAAATGCTTTTCTTGCCAAACTTTTGGACACTATGCTGGACAGTGTCCAAACAAGAAGAAGAATAATTAGTTGACAAAAGCAGCAGCTCATATTGATGAGTTTTCTAGACGATTTGAGGGATATTTTTCTCTATATGTTGGTTATGTAGAGAGAGGATCTATCATCAACAGTGATGTGGAGGATCAGACACAATATTCCCTATTGGTTGGTCATTCATTTAGTTCTTCCACCACTCCTTCCACTTGGTACATTGATAGTGGGGCTTCCAGTCATATGACAGGTGTTCAAGACATGTTCAGCGAGATGATTGATACTGGATTGAGCTTGGAGGTAGTGTTGGACGATGATACTATTGTGAGAGCAGTTGGGTGTGGGATTGTCAGCTTTCATAGGGAGTCCATGTAGCCCATGACTTGAGGGATGTCTTGTACGTCCTCAAGCTGAAGAAGAACCTTTTTTCAGTTTCCATTATTGAGGACATGGGATTTGGAGTGTATGTCCTAGATGGTAAAGTGTATGTTTTTCCCATAGCAACAAGACCATATGATTCATATGCCATCGGATTTAGATGTGGGAAATTGTACAAGCTTCTCTTCCAGCCTCATCATGCATTCGCCCACACTAGCAGTAGCAGTGAGTTGTCTGAGTTGTGGCATCGAAGGATGTCCCACCTTCATCATTCAGCTTTGAGATTGTTGAGAGAGATGGCTATGGGTTTACCACAGCTCAACACAGAGTAGAGTGGTGTGTGCAGAGGGTGTGCTTTGGTAAAGTACACCAATACTGATTTTCCAAGCAGTGATAGCAAATCAGGAGGAGTATTGGACTTGACACATTATGATTTATGTGGACCCATGTCTTCTGCTTCATTGACTGGTTTTGTGTATTATATCAGTTTCATTGATGATTACTCCAGGATGACCTGGATCGACTTCTTGAAAAACAATAATTTTGAGGAAGTCTTGAAGAGGTTCCAAGAGTTCAAAGCTCTTGTGGAGAACTAAACAGGGAAAAAGATTCAGGTACTCAGGTCAGACAATGGGGGTGAGTATGCCTCCAAGGAGTCTGATGAGTTTTGCAGACAGGAGGGGATTGGGAGGCCGTTGACCATTCCATATACTCCACAGTGGAATGGAGTTTCTGAAAGGAAGAACATAGCTATAGTGGGAGGATACAATACAAACTCTCCTACTTCATAAAGCCTTTTGAAAATGAAGTACTCTGCGACATGTCACCACTCTCCATAGCCAACGCCTTTTTTGGGAAACCTTACTTGTGGGATCTCCATGGAAGTTATCAGTCACGACCTCAAAAGGTGATTGTCAAAATCCAAAAGCGATGGTATGGCATACCGGAGCGATGACCTACACCAACGATCTCAATGATATTTGCTAATCAAATGAAAAAACTCATCAATCATGCTCAGAAGTTTGCAATGATCATGATCAAATCACAACATTCTAGGAATACTGCAACGACAAGTTGACTCACCAACCAATGCAGCTCCGTACAGAAGCAGTTGATCAACCATGTTCTCGACGAGTATCAGAGTTTATTCCAAGAGCCGGACAGAGTACCTCGACATTGCCCTGTAAAACACTCCATTGAAATTTCTCCTGGTTCTTCTTCTCCTAATGCATATGTTTACAGAAGACCCATTCTTGAAAATGAAGAGATTCGCAGACAAACCTAAGAATTGATCGACAAAGGTCATATATAACCCATCTCCTCTCCTTGCGGAGGTCTAGTCGTCCTCGTTCCAAAGAAAGACGGAAGTTGGCGCATGTGCATCGACTAACGGTCACTCAACAAAATTTCAGTAAATAATCGCTACCCTCAATCGTAGGTAGATGAGCTCATCGACTATCTAAAAGGTGCTAAATTCTTTACTAAGCTCAACCTCAAGTCAGGATATCATCAGATTCCAATAGAGCCCGCAGATGTGTGGAAAACTACTTTCAAAACCAAGGAAGGATTGTTTGAATGGTTAGTCATGCCTTTCGGCTTAACCAATGCACCTGTGACCTTCATGCGATACATGGATAACACTCTTCGACCTTTCATTGGAAAATGTGTCATTGTCTATCTCGACGACATACTGATTTTAAATCGAACATGGGAAGAATAGGTCGGACAACTTCGACAAGTCCTCGACACTCTCCAGCAACATTGACTTCAGTTGAACATGGACATGTGCACCTTTGCGATGACTAGCATCAAATATTTGGGGTATGTAATTGACTCTGTAGGAATTCGCGTCGATCCATAAAAAGTAGAAATCCTAAAAGATTGGCCCATTCCTCGAAGCATTCAAGAACTAAGAAACTTTCTTGGTTTGGAGAATTTCTATCAACGATTCATACTCGGCTTCAGTCACATATCATGGCCCCTGAATCAGTTGACGAAGGGAAATGGGAAAAATGTCTTTAAATGGACACCAACACAACAAGAAGCTTTTGAAAATCCGAAGCACAAGATCTGCACTGCACCGGTACTTATGTTACCTGATTTGCATCAGCCCTTTGAGATTGAGATGGATGCATCGGACTATCCCTTGGGTACAGTGATCACTCAGTCTGGTCACCCCATTCGCTTTTCATTCTGAAAATTTTAACAACAGAGTAAGAAGATATTCAACATACGAAAAAGAATTGTACGCCATTGTGCAAGCTCTCAAGAAATGGAGCATTACATCCTTGGCAAGGAAACAGTCATCCTCACTGACCATAAGCCTCTACAGTTCACTCCGACCCAGTCAAAACTACAAAAAACTTGACAGCTCAAGTGAATTAATTACCTACAACAATTCCAGTTGGTGATTATGTATCTGAAAGGTAAAGCTAATGCCACTATCGATTGTCTAAGTCGACCACCCATTACTCTCCTTTTCACAGTGATGAGTATGCAGGGATATGAAATGACCGCTTGGCCTCAATTGTATGAAGGCGATAATGACTTCTCAATAGTCTATCAACAACTACAGACTGACAAGTCGTTGACCTCCGACTATTTCCTGAAAGACACCTTTCTATACAAGCTTGGACAGCTTTGTGTACCGACCAATGACCATCGACAACTATTCATTTGGGATGCGCACTACATCAAGAATGTAGGACACTTTGGATTAGCAAAGACACTTGCTATTCTCTAGAAGTATTTATTTTTTCCTACACTTAAAAATGACGTCAAAAAGTACATTCGATCATGCGTGGTTTGTGCCATTGCTAAACCGCCTATTCGACGATAGGGATTGTACACACCATTACCAGTTCCTTCCTAGTCAGCCATGGGAATCGATTTCTATGGACTACTTGACGGGATATCGTACTACAAAAACATCAGCATGACCCGGTATTATTAGTACTCAACATATTTTCCAAGATGGACATTCTCATTCAATGTAAGAAGACGACGACAACGCAGTAGATCGCTCAACTCTTCTTCACACATGTTTGGAAACACTTTGGTTTACCGACAACCATTACTTACGACCGAGATTCCAGATTCGTCAGCATATTTTGGAAGACCCTCTGGTAACAGCTGGACAACACGAATCTCATTGTTGACAATTTTCCATCCTCAGACCGATAGACAGACGAAAGTTTGAATCGCTTGGTAGTGCAACTACTTTGCATGTACAACCACAAGCATCGATGAACATGGGGATTAAAGTCTTCCATACATACAACACAACTACAATCGTGCTTGGAACAGCTCTATGGGAAAGAGTCCCATTGAGATCTGTTATGGATTTCAACCCTCAGTGCCTATCGACTTGATCATCTCCTCGACACAGTCGAACCCCGACATCGACTACAGCTAGCAGGAAGTTGATAAATCCTTGAAGTTTTGAGATCAGATTTGTGACATCCAAAAGCAAGTGCATGAAATGTTACAATGAGAAAATGAGAAAGGTAAGGCCGGACACGACATGCATCATACTCCTCATTCATTCCAAATTGGGGATAAGGTATGGTTACATCTCAAGAAGGAGCGCTTCACTGGTCCATACAAGAAAACTCAAACCTCTACGATATGGTATGTACAATATTCTTTGACATATTGGAGAAAATGCTTTCCAGCTTGACATTTTTGCATGCCTGGGTCTGCATCCAGTATTCAATGTGGATCTACTTTGACCATACCATGCACCACTATTGGAACATAACGACTTACGACAAAAGAACCCAAAGACATCCATCCAAATGTTCAGGGAGCCTCTAGCCCTCTTCCTTGCAGCACCATTATGGGATGATGAGTATGCCATACAAGGAAGAACACAATTCCCTTGTTTCAGGTTGCTAAAGTCGGACAAATCCCATCCTAAGGAAAGTGGTACTCTGCTACTGAAATAACTGACAAGTTTCCTCACCTATCAGAGCAAACATTGGGGACCATTGTTTCTTAAGGAAGGAGGTCTAATCCACTCAGCAGTTTGCATTGTTGTCGAACGCTAACTTTCGACATCGACAAGTCATCAAATTCGACACAACTTCAACAAGTTTCGAATTCGACGTGACTTCGACAACCTCAACAACTTCGACAAGTTCAACAACCTTAAACATTTTCCGCGACGTCGGCATGCAACGTCGACCTGCGACTTGCAACTGTCGAACCACGACAAATTGTCTCTCTGTATTCCAGTCGACTGTAACAGGTGAACTTCTGAACCGTTTTTAACTTCTCTTGTAACTAAATGTAACGGGTAGGAACCCAAGCATCTTAGCATTCTTATATAAGCATGTAAAATATTGTAACATACATCTTATCTTTCGACTCATCCAGTAATAGAGAAGATCAGTTCGCATTCCTGCATATTGTCTGTGTGTATTTGTGTTTATCTGTGTAGTGTATTCCTGCTTTGCTTATTCTATTTCTTATTGCTTCTGCCATAACAGAGTCGACACATTCAATCAAAATTTTGTCCCCCTTGTGCACCTGGGGCCATGCGGAATCACTAATGGTCAACTGCTAAGTTTCAGATGTAAAGTGGCAAAGGGGGATTATTTGGATGCCTACCCCCAGTGCCCCTACCTAGCTAGAAGATTGTTTTTGGTCCCCAAGTGGGGTTAGTTGTGTGTTTAGTTAAAAAAATTAGTCTCACTTGATATTTTAGGGTGTGAGTGGGTGCACAAGTGGCATGTATGGTTACACTAGATGAGCAAGAAATAAATGAAACTAAACTATTTTTTTTTGTGGAAACTGAAATAAACTGCTAGGAAATTAGTATAGGTACTGATCATGCCAAAATCACTCAAGCAAGCGAACAATATTCTACAATCAGTCAATCGTGCAACTCAAACAATCAATGCTAGGGAACCAACAGAGTGTTGGGATAGTCCAAGGGTAGGGGTGTTTAGAGGCATAGTTCAAAACAAATGTTCAGGGTGGAGCGCTCTTAACTAAGAAAACTGAGAGCTCTCGAATGCACTGAACAGAGCAAACTGAGCGCTCTGGGATGCACTTAAAAGAGAAAATTGAGCACTCTAGGATGCACTTAATAGGGCAAAATGAGCGCTCTGGGGTGCACTTAACAGGTAAAAACAAGCGCTCTGGGATGCAATTAATAGGGAAAAATGAGCGCTTTGGGATGGCAATTAACAAGGCAAAATGGAGCGCTTTGGGATGCACTTAAATGACAGACAAGAGAGCTATGGGGCAGTCTTAACTTAGCAATAGGTGTGCTCTGGGGCGCTCTTATCGGGCAAAAAGTAGCCTCCTGGAAACTGGAAAATACAAAATGAAAACTAACCTCAAAGAAATGCTGAAGGGGGGTACTAAGGGTTGGTTTAGGCCGGTTTTGCCAGCCAGGGGTTAACTGCAGTGTCAACAACACACAAAACCAACTTTTTAAGAGATCTAACACTCTCAAAATCTATGGTAAAAACTACTAAAACTCAACAAAAAATCACCAGGGATCGGTAGGGCTCTCCCTAGTATGGTCACCAGTTCTGTTGGTGGTGCTTTTGCACTCCAACAGGAAGAAGTGGTGGTGCTACCGGCTTGAAGGAGCCGAGTTAGAGAGCTTATGTGAGAAGGGTTCTCACAGCTCTGTGTGTGAGAGGTGCGCGGTAAAAAACACGTAAAATCTAGTAAATATAAAAACTAAACTATATGCATTAAAATGGAAACCCAAAGTGCAAGGCCTATGAGCCGTAAATGAAAACTAAAAATAAAATGTTACTCAGTAAACTTAAATGGTACTAGTAAAAATAAAGAAGTAACTCGCATTTTTTCCTTTCAACACACACATATAAATATCAAGAAATAATTTAAATTATTTTATAACAGAGAATCCGGCTTTTTCATAAACATAGAATTACCTCATACAATGGTGGCCCTTGCAGCTGAGCCTGAATGTGTCTCTCTTAGTTCTAGGTAGTCGAATGTCTCCCAAACTTTGTCATGGGGGGGTGTCGAAGCTCAACCCAGGGTGAAAGGAGAGAAGTAAAAGAGGGTTAATGGCTCAAAGGGAATTCTAGCAGGGTAGCGGTGCTTGATTTAGAGTTGTCGTGAATGGGAACCTTCATACCATATAAATAGGAAAATACTTAGTGTTTAGGGTTTTCAAACCATGGTGGTTTTTCCATTTTACCGCTAGTAATTTTTGAATTTGAGCTGGAATTTCTTTCTATGTGGACTTTCCCCAATTTTGGTGGCTTTTTCCCTATTTTGCTGGAGATCCCTATTTTGGTGGGATTTCCTAACTTTGTGGGATACGTCCACTTTCCATGGTATGTTTTTTGGTGTATGAAGGTTCATTATATTGATTTTTTGCATGGAATTTAATAATGTGGGAATGGTAAGTAGGTTGCGATGTGTGGGGGAGTTTTTTTTGCTAACAATATATTTCCATTGTCATACTACATCCAAAATTTGACAAATGACATTTGTCACATTTCTGAACATGAAATACAAAATGCTAAACATCACTGTTGATCACTGTCTTTCCTTTCTCCTCTTTGATGGATAGTGGAAAACACCTCCTCACCATTAAAGTGAGCTCCATGTTCACTATTGGTATTGGTCTTGACTCCTTGAATGCGTGGACATCTGAAATGGCCACCAAATGCAAGCTACGACCTCCAAAATTCAACCCAAATGCATGGACAGAAATCACAATGAATGGGGTTAAGCTCTTAGTGAGCTTTAAGCTTGGGTTTAGGTATTTGGGAGAGGGCCCCACCATCCCCATACTCCCTCCTCACTTCAAAATTAAAAAAAATCCAAATTTATAGTCCGTGGGTGTCTATTTGCTGGTCAGAAGTACCCGTGAAGTACCCAAAATCGAGGTGGTTGGAATTTTTTGGAGTACCCATACTCGTCTAGCAATTAAGAAGTAACAGATACTTTTGGACCGTAATGGGTACTTCTTGGGTATGCCCATAAGTACTCATTCCCATACTGGGTACGACAGCATGTAAGTCAGGTACTGGTACACATCCCTAACCCTTAAGTATGGGTACACTGGTATCTTAGATAAAAATATTTCCCATAGGTATGCTGAAAAGGATCGAAATGCACAACATCATGATAAATATCTAGTCAATATCACCGATTAAGCATGGGAAGCTCTTTTTACCTTATTTAACACTTGGATTAGGAATTTTCATCAAAACTATAGGGTGTTGACTAATGTCCTTGGAGGACCAACTTCTAGATGCAAGGTAGAGGCAAGGGTTAGAGCTTAGAGGAGGAGTCATAGGGTGCTATTGATAAATAGGATCCCAATATAAGAAAGGATTTTGATATGTAATTATTTGTTGCAACATGATTTTTTTTTGGACTTTATAGGCCACTCTTTGTTTATGTATTTTGGGTCACTTCTCATATATAAATTGCATTTGATTGTTTTTTAGTTGTATACACCCTTGCTATATACATGAGGAAATTTTCATATTTATTTATAATGGTTTGGATTCATATGGTTGCACATGAATATATATGTATAGTGAAAATTATATAAATTATATATATATAGCATGGGTTCACGAATCTATGCCCCTCTTGTTCAGGTGTGGGCCCCTGTTGTTCGGGTGTGGGTTCACTGTTGGTGAAACCAGATGAATCTGGTTCGTTTTGGAAGAACCTGATTCACCGACGATCAAAACGAGGTTCTTTGTGTTGACTGGGTGTGCCATACCGTGATTTTTGGTTCAATGTGGGTCCATTGTGGGTTTCTATGCTCGATTAACCAATGCCCCCATTCCCAACCATAAAATTTACGGCCCACACTCATTCCTTTGTGTTTTTTTTCATTTCTTGGTGGCAGCGTGTGCAGGAAGAGCAACCACGAGCAATGGCGAAAGCGTCCAAGCAACGACATTGCCGATGGCCAGATCGAAAACGAATCTTCCACAGAAGAAAAGTCAAAGAAATGACCGGCTCGACCACGTCTAGGTGAATGCTTTCACGTGGCATCCCGACAGTGTAATTCCACTGTCCAGCGGCGACGACAGAGTTCTGGTGAAACCGTGAAGGATTTCAATGGCAGCGTAAGTCCAAAGACCAATGTTTAGTTATCAAAATTGTCAATAATTTTTTTAATATATATATATATATATATATATCATTCAATTATTTAGTTATTTACACAGAGGAGGATCCTTGTAATACATCCGATACTCGCATATATACCTGAATGAGCATATATACATGAGGCTACTATGTTTGAGACAATCTTTATTTTGAAGAATCGGATCATTCCGGCTATGTGTTTTTTACGGTGGGTGCATGAGAGGGCTTTATTTTAAATCAAAATATTTCTATTAGGTTGAGTGGGCTTCTTGAGCTGGCTGGTCATAGAGTTTAGAGAGTAAATTTTATGTAGAGCCTTACATGCCTTTTTATCCCAAATGAACAACTTATTAAAAATAAAAAAAACTCACCTTGGGATGTATATTTATAATTTTATACACCTACCTTTGTAGTTGAAAATTTTTGAAGTCAACTGTATGAAGTTTGAACAGTGAGAGATTTATAGTATTAACAGTGAGAGTTTGAAATTTCATTTGTAGATTTTAAAAACTTCAAATGGCTTCATGAAATCCTTAATATCCACTATGGAAATATGTGGAGAGGAAAAAACCACCAAAGGGTGTAGGGGGGTAGCCTTAACAAAATGCAATTTATGTGCTACTATTTGGAGGGGCAGCTATACTAGAGTGAAATCCCATTTCATGAGAATTCCAAATATGGGTGTTGATCTTTGTTTTGGAGACCCGAAGGATCCAGATAGACTTGCTAATGTTCAAAGGGAGCAGCAAAGGGATGATGTTAAGGCAGGAAATGAAATCACAAGGCCATGCCACAGTGTCCGTGATGATGATGAGTCCCATGAAGATGAAATTCCATATGAAGATGAAGTTGAGTATGGTGATGAGAATGTGCCATAAAAAGCATCAAAAAGCACTATAACTCATCCACACAAGAAACCTAAAATCGGTGGCATTTATTCCATGTTTGATGTGAAAGGTAGGGAGGGTGTTGATCTTGCAATAGAAAGAATTTTTCTTCATGTGGAATTCCTTTCAATGCATCCCGCTCACTATATTTTGATCAAATGGTCCATGCCATTAATGATGTACTTGCGGGGTATAAGGCACCCGATTATGAGAAGATTTGAATCGTTTTAGTGGACAAGGAGAAAGCATGCCTTGAGAAGGAAATGACACCATTGAAGGCATCTTGGACTATAGACGGATGCTCCATTTTAATGGATGGTTGGATTGATTGTAGGAATCATGTACTTGTTGATGTATATGTAACTTCAGAATGTATTTCATCTATGTATTTCATATATATTTATTATACCCTTATAAGAGATGTGTTATTCCTCTATAAGGAAGTGTCGTCATGTGGATTGACAAGTGTTGCAAGTGTGTGTACTTGCTGATGGGTTATTAGACCACCATGTGTGGGGTCGGCCCTAAAATATATATTATATTGTGGATGTATCTAGATAGACAAGTCGGCCCCATAAGCTCACTGGGCAAACAGGTTAAGTATAAATAGAGATCGGAAGATCTCTATTTGTATCATTCGGAAAGACACACTTCTCTCACTTAGAAAGTGGCGCACTAGTGAGGAGGAGGATCATTTGCTCTAGGAGACTATCTCAAGTGTATTTTGGTTGTACTTTGGTTGAGCCATTGCTCTCTCTATCTTTGAGGAAGTTGTGGGGTTTTTCACCTTAGGGTTTTCCCCACGGAAACTCTGTGTCTCTTGTCTCTCATGCTTTTGATTCTTGTGATGCTTGTTATGCTTATTGTGATTGTTATGCATTGATATACTGTATATGTTATTCTCTCAGTAAAGATCCAAGAGTATTGTGAATTAATGCTCAAATTTTAACATGGTATCAGAGCTAACCCGAGAAGAAGACATTTTGCAGTGACGGAAACTTGAGTTTCTTGTTTATTGGGTTTCTCTCCACAATTTTTGGAAAAGCAGTATAGAAGATTGACTCTACTCATCAAGGAGAATCTATCTATCCAATCAGAATTCAATTTTGAGCATTTTCAGATTTGGTCCTAAAAATTAGGGTTTCCACATGTAATACCCCAATTTCGACCCTTAGGAAATATTGGCTCTAATATAAATATTGTAAACACACGATGTATGTTTCCCTAGCGTGGAGCTCAAGGCCAAGGCCCCGCTAGTTTATGCTCGGATTTTATTTAAATTAGACACGCTTGATATTTTGTTACCCACGTGCTATTAAGCCATGGGATATTGTAAATTGATGTAAATATTTAACATTGAAATAAAATACCCAAAAACTGGCTATGGAGGCAACGAATGAGAAGGGGCCACGTGTATCCACTAGGGAGTGGTGAGGGGGCTATGGGATTAAACCCTAGGCTGCCATTTGTCATTATGAGAACCCATTGACTTCCCTAGGTGACATTAATGCCTGCTGTAAGAAGGTGGTTGAGATTTCAGCCCATGGCTTCAATGGAGCATGGGCAGCCCTGAAATTCGTATGGGTGGGCATGGGCTCTGATTACTTGGGCAAGAAGTCACTCAACCTCATGGGAGGTTGCTTCATTCTCACCCCATTCCATTGTGAACCTACCTAGCATCATTCCCATCCAAAAACGAGAGCCAACAGTGAGGAAACCAGAAAAAACGTGACTTTGAGAGAACCCATATTTTGAAGGACCAAAAACGTCCAGATTTGGCATGGGACAGGGAAATCCAATGGGGGATCCATTAGCATGAACCTTGGGGAAAATTTGGGAGCATTAGCTACCCCGAAATCAATGGGAAAACCCAGTTTTTGCAGCTCAGAAAACGAGTGACGGATTTGAGTGTTTAGTGAGCAGAATGGTGAGAACCCAAGTTGGGATTGACTATGCAGAGGCTGGGTGTGCTTGATAAACCCAGTGAAGGCTAGGATCTCAAAGATCAACAGCTGGACCTTTCTATGCCCATCTTGAAGAGCACTGGAGGGAAGAGTTGCCTGAGGGACTGTGTAACAGAGAAGGGGATCTTCCTTGTGTTGGATGTGGTAGGTAATGTGGGTGCCTAACTGTTGAGCTCACTTGAGATGCCTGTAGCTCTGTGGTTGAGCTCACTAGCTTAGCATTACCCTCCTCTACCCTCTTGGATGTTTGACTGAAAACATGGCTATAAGAGCACCCAGCTAGTCCTCCTTAGTGGATACACAGCCCAGCTCGGGGGTGACCTCTCAGCTGAAAGAACACAAGCTGGACAGAGGTCTACGGTTGGGAGGAACGTTGCCCTTCCATAGCCAGTCGTTTGGACCGTTACAATTCAAGATAAGTATTATGTGAATTAATCTATATACAGTCTGTGTTTGCAATGCATTCAATCTGAAGGATTAATTATTCCTGTTAATGAAAGGAAATGCATCATGTTTTATGCAGTATGATAAATTGTCCATGCTTAATGAAATTAGTGACTGTTACATGAAATGAATTAATATGGAATCCATGCATGGCATACGAATGAGATTGGGTCTCTGTATGTTGAATCATTCTCTGTTGTGATTGATATGATTGCAATTACTGTCTGTTTGAGTGCTTGTTAGCATGTTCATTCCGCTGTGTTTTATATGGAAACGAATTTGCATATAGAAGTTTTAATGTTAGGAATTTATGTGCAAAAATTATTGGGGCTAAGTCTTCGATAAGCCCGTGTGTTGTTAACGTTTCCTTCCGTGCAAGGGAATCATGGAAGGGGGTGTTACACCACAACAATAGGAAGTTCTGAAATCTGAAGCCATAGCTGGAAGCGCCTTGCAAAAATCGATGTTTAGAGCTTTGGATCGAGTTTTTTGGCTGGGTGAATCTCCGGGAAACTCAAACCCTAATTCAGGGCTCTCCCTAGTGAACCCGGGAGGACAAAAAGACAAATCTGAAGGGTAAAGCTTTGCTGATCTCAAATTCTGAATACACCAGGCTAATCAGCTCATCAGGGTGCATCTTTCTATCCTTTCAAAAAGTTGAAATTCACATTTTGAATTTTTAGGGTTTTTTCGACAAACCCTAATCCAGGACCAGATCCAGTTTTCAGCATTTCAAGTGGTAAGACCTAAATCTTTTCTATTTCCATTTGAAGTACTCTTTAAGATGTCTCACCACACCAAGCTTGAGGATAAGCTTGAAGGGGCTGATAACTTCCGAGCTTGGAAGTATAGGATAGGGTTAATCCTAGAAGAGAATGAGTTGGACTCATATATAAAAGAAGACATCTCTATCCCAGAGGATGAAGAGGCTAAGGTATTGCATAAGAAGAACTTGGTCAAGGCAAAGAGAATCATTGCTGATTCTATCAAAGACCATCTCATACCCCATGTGTCTTCTCTAAAGACACCCAAGGCTATGTTTGCCTCTTTGACCAAGCTATTTGAAGGAAAGAACATAAATCGGAAGATGACCCTGTGGAATCAATTGAAAGGGGTCAAGATGTCGAATGGAGAAACCATTCAATCCTACTTCTCCAAGGTCTCTCATATCAAGGAACAACTTGAAGCTGTAGATGAAATGGTGGAGAATGGTGAAATTGTTATGACTACTTTGAATGGCCTACCTAGGTCATGGGACTCTTTTATCTAGGGGATCTGTGCCAGAAAGAAGTTAATCTCCTTCAGCAGATTATGGGAGGAATGTTCTCAAGAAGAAGCAAGGCTTGTGGAAAGAGAAGTGAAGATGGGAAATGAAGATCAAGCTCTCACAACTCACACTAAGAAGGGCAAGTTCAAGAGAGAGCCATCCCATCACAAGAAGAAATTTTCTCATCATTTTCACAAAGACAAGAAAGATCTAAGGTGTTTCACTTGTAATGAGAAGTGTCACTTTGCTTCAGAATGTCCCAAGAACAAAAGGGACAAATACAACAACAACAACTCTAGCAAGAAGAAGAAGGGTAACAAAAGAAGGTACCATGCTCATGCTGCTGAAGATGATGAACCTCCAAAGAAGAAGGCTAGGGAAGAAAGTGATGATAGTAATGATGAATCATCAAGTGAAGAAGAGTATGTTCTAATATCTGCTCTCACAGGTACTATCTCCCATGGTTGTAATGATTGGTTAATTGATAGTGGGGCTTCCAAACACATGACTGGGTTTAAAGAATCCTTTGTAAATCTGTCTGAACATGAATCACCCCATAAAGTGAAACTTGGGGATGATTATCAATATCCCATCAAAGGAAGTGGTGAAGCCTCCTACAACCTAGATTCTAGAAAATCTTTGAAGACGAAAGAAGTCCTTTATGTACCTGGGCTCAAGAAGAACTTACTCTCCATCTCTGCATTGGATACAAAAGGTATGAGGGTTGCATTTGTGGATGGCCAAGTCCTAATGTGGCCAAAGGGAAAGACCATAGATGATGCAGTTGTGATTGGAGAGAAAGAGGGAGGTTTGTATAAATTAAAAGGACAACCTGAACATGCCATGGTGCATGAATCCATGGAGCCAAGTGAACTTTGGCATATAAGACTTGCTCATATGCACTATAGGGCACTTCCAATTGCAAGCAAGGCTGTAGAGGGTCTTCCTAAAGTCAAGACCAAACATGAAGGTGTTTGCAAAGGATGTGCAAAAGGTAAGAATATTAATAAGGCTTTCCCAAGCAGTGAAAGCAAGGAAAAAGATATCCTGGAAATCATCCACTCATATGTATGTGGTCCTATGTCATCCAGTTCTCTAAGTGGGTATGTTTACTATGTCTCATTTATTGATGACTTCTCCAGGAAGACTTGGGTATACTTCTTGAAAAAAAAAATGAGGTGTTTGATAAGTTTAAGGAATTCAAAACCTTGATGGAGAATCAAACTGACAAAAAGATAAAAACATTCAGATCCGACAATGGTGGAGAATTCACCTCAGGTGAGTTCAAGAAGCTTTGCAGTGATTCAAGGATTAAGAGGGAGTTGACTGCTCCTTATAATCTTCAACAGAATGGAGTTGCAGAAAGGAAGAACAAAACAATCATGGAAGGAGCAAGGGCAATGCTGCATGACCAGGTTCTACCTATGCATCTATGGGTAGAAGCAGCTAGAACAACTGTATATATGTAGAACAGAACACCCAACAAGATATTGGACAACAAGACACCAGAAGACGTCTTTTCTGGTAAGAAACCTGAAGTCAGCCATCTCAGAATACTTGGTTTTCCAGTATACACTCATGTCCCAAAGGAAAAGAGGACCAAACTAGATCCTTCAGGAAAGAAGGGTATCTTTGTGGGTTACAGTGAAAGCTCAAAGGCTTACAGAATATACTTTCCAGGGTTCAAGAAGATTGATGTCAGCAGTGATGTAACATTTGATGAAAACTCAGCATTCATCAAATCAAGGAAGGCACCTATCGAAGTTTATAAAGAACCTAAGGAAACTAGATTTCAAGGCACTACCATGACTGAAGCAATTCCAGAAGTTTTTCATGAGTTTGAAGATCCACAAGAACCTGTAGATCCACCCCGTGAGGATAACTCTCACAAGAGGAAACCTGCATGGGCTAGAGAGCTCATTCAAGATGCAGAAAGATTTGGCATTCCAGAAGAAGAACATGGAGCAAAGAAGAGAACCATATCACATACCAGCTATGTTGCTTTACTCTGTGACATTATGAACAAAGAACCTTCTAGTTATGAAGAAGCAACGGAAAAGAAAGAATGGAAGGATGCCATGGTTTAGGAGTACCAATCAATAATGAAGAATGATGTTTGGGATGTTGTCCCAAGACCTAAAGAGAAGTCTGTTGTGACTTCCAAATGGATCTACAAAATCAAGCATGTTGCAGATGGTAGTTTAGAGAAATACAAAGCAAGATTCGTAGCTCATGGCTTCTCTCAGAAAGAGGGAATAGATTATGAAGAAACGTTTTCACCTGTAGCCAGGTATACTTCCATCAGAACAGTACTTTCCCTGGATGCAGCAATGAAATGGAAAATACACTAGATGGATGTCAAGACTGCTTTCTTGAATGCTGTAGTTGAAGAGGAAGTATATGTGGAGCAACCACTCAGCTTTGAAATACATGACAGGGAGTCATATGTGTGCAGATTGAAGAAAGCCTTGTATGGCTTGAAGCAAGCCCCCAGAACTTGGTATGGTAGGATGGACAGTTTCCTATCTAGCTTGGGCTTTACCAAGAGTAAAGCGGATTCCAACCTCTACTACAAGGTTGAGGAAGGGAATCCTATGATTCTACTCCTGTATGTGGATGACTTATTTGTAACAGGAGATGACAGATTGATTGCAGATACTAAGAGGAAGCTGGCTACTGAGTTTGATATGAAATATTTGGGAATGATGCATTATTTCCTAGGTATGGAGGTGTGGCAAAATTCAGGTGGGATCTTCCTTGGTCAAGGGAAGTACACAGTAGATATTCTGAAGAGATTTGGGATGATGGATTGCAAGGCCATGGCCACACCCGTGGCATCGAATCTAAAGCTTCTATGTGATGCTTCATCTGAGCCGGTTGATGTCTCTATGTATCGTCAGAGGATTGGGTCCTTGATGTACCTGATGAACACGAGACCAAATATTTGCTTTTCGATGAACACATTGAGCCAATTCCTGATGGATCCGAGGAGTGGTCATCTGGTTGCTGTAAAGCATGTTCTGAGTTACCAGAAGGGTACAGTGGATTATGGGCTCAAGTATGAAGTGAATCAAAAGTTTAACCTGCAGGGTTATGTTGATTCAGATTGGGATGGCAGTGCTGCAGATAGGAAGAGCACATTTGGGTGCTGCTTCAGTATGGGATCAGGTGTGATCTCTTGGTTCAACAGGAAGCAGTCCTGCGTAGCACTGAGTACTACTGAGGTAGAGTATGTTGCAGCTTGTTCAGCTAGTTGTGAGGCAGTATGGCTACGGAAGCTACTGTCTGAGTTATTTGATCTCCCATTGGATGCTACTGGTATATTCTGTGATAACTAGAGTTATGTGAAGCTGTCTAAGAACCCAATGTTTCATGACAGGTTGAAACACATAGAGATCAAATATCACTATATCAGGGATACGGTGCAGAGAGGAGCCGTGAAGCTCCTGTATGTTGCGATAGATGAGTAGATTGTAGATGTGCTGACGAAGCCACTAGCCAGGGTGAAGTTTGAGTACTTCAGGGAGAGGCTTGGTGTTCTTCAGATCGACGACACTTCGAGGAAGAAGCGATGGACACATTTGCTGAAGCCATCCCAAGCATGTTGGAAGGAGGATCCTTCACATGGCTGTGGATGTAAGCGCTGAATGATGAGTATCAGGACGATGCTCCAGTTACTGCTCTATATATGCATCATTTTGGATGTTGGATATGATCAGTTGGATCATTTATATTTGTATGTATGTACACATCGTGTTGATGCTAGATATGATCAGTTGGATCATTTATATTTGTATGTATGTACGCATCGTGTTGATGCTGGATATGATCAGTTGGATCATTTATATTTGTATGTATGTACGCATCGTGTTGATGCTGGATATGATTAGTTGGATCATTTATATGTATGTACGCATCATGTTGGATGTTGGATATGATCGGTTGGATCATTTGTATGTATTTGTATATGCATCATGTTGGATGCTTGGACCATGTATCTGTATCAGGTGGATACATTGTATGATTAGGTAGATCATGTATGTTGATATGTATCATGTATTTGTATTTGTATCAGGTGGATACACTGTATGATTAGGTGGATCATGTATGATGATATGTATCAGGTAGATACATGGTGTGCATTAGGTGGATGCATTGTATGATCAGGTTGATCATGATGATGAGCTTCAGGATGTTGCTCTAGATGATATGTACCAGGATGGTACAAGTGATGATGATCAGTATGATCATGGGAATCAGGATGATGCCTCATGCGATGATGATCCATTGGATCATGAGTATCAGGTTGATACTTGGAGGTCAGAGATGATATGTGGAAGGTTGTGCAAATAGCATGTAATCAGTCCTGGGAGATCTTGCCGGTCGTGCTGCGGCACATAAATGTTCCTGGGGTACTCTTTCCGGTATTGCTATGTAGTATGTAATCAGTCCTTAGATATCCGATAGGTTGAGCTGCGTGCTCATAATCAGTCCTGGGATGAGGTATTACTACGGAGACATGTAATCAGTCCTGGAGATCCGAGAGGTTGAGCTGTGTGCTCGTAATTAGCCCCGAGATGTTCTTTAGAGATCTTGCCGGTCATGCTGTGGCACATAAATGTTCTTGGGATGCTCTTTAAAGGTTTTTTCTATCCACATGTAATCAGTCCTCGAGATCTGAGAGGTTGAGTTGTATGCTCGTAATAGTTCCTGGGATGCTCTTTAGAGATCTTGTCGATCGTGCTGTGGTACATAAATGTTCCTGGGATTCTCTTTAAAGGTATTGTGGAGGAGATGCATGTAATCAGTCCTGGGAGATATTTACGGTCGTGCTTAGGCACATAAATGTTCCTGGGATACTCTTTCTGGTATTACATCCACACATAAAATTAGTCCTGAGAGGCCACCTCTATCAGACCATTCGCACAGATGATGACGACCTGCAGGTGGTGGGCCTACATCCAGTATGCAAAAGGACTGGCTCTGTCGAACTTCCTATGACGAGTAGAGTCAGAGATTGGTTGAGATAGCAGCAGCACTGACGATGATGATGACGATGCATCGATGACGATGATCCTGAGAAGAAGACTTGTCTAGCAGAACTGTGTCGAGAAATACCTTCCTAGTTAAGAGGGAGTGTTGATGTATATGTAACTTCAGAATGTACTTCATCTATGTATTTCATATATATTTATTGTACCCTTATAAGAGATTTGTTATTCCTCTATAAGGAAGTGTCGTCATGTGGATTGACAAGTGTCACAAGTGTGTGTACTTGTCGATAGGTTATTAGACCACCATGTGTGGGGTAGGCCCTAAAATATATATTATATTGTAGATGTATCTAGATAGACAAGTCAGCCCCATAAGGTAACTGAGCAAATAGGTTAAGTATAAATAGATATCGGGAGATCTCTATTTGTATCATTCAGAAAGACACACTTCTCTCACTCAGAAAGTGGAGCACTAGTGAGGAGGAGGATCATCTGCTCTAGGAGACTATCTCAAGTGTATTTTGGTTGTACTTTGGTTGAGCCATTGCTCTCTCTATCTCTGAGGAAGTTGTGGGGTTTTTCACCTTAGGTTTTTCCCCACGGAAACTCTGTGTCTCTTGTCTCTCATGCTTTTGATTCTTGTGATGCTTGTCATGCTTATTGTGATTGTTATGCATTGATATACTGTATATGTTATTCTCTCAGTAAAGATCCAAGAGTATTGTGAATTAATGCTCAAATTTTAACACTACTAATTAATATCATAATAATTATCTCTTCTATATCAGGTGCGTATTTTCTCAGGTCCATTGGTTGTTCCGGTTAAGAAAATAACACTACGCTCTTAAAAGACCAACTATGTGATGCCATTACAGTGGTGGGGCCATCCAATGTCATTCAAGTTGTCACTGATACATCTCCGATGTGAAAAGTAATGGGGATAATGGTCCAAAAGGAGTGCATGTCTGATTTTTAGAAATCTGATTTTTAAATATGATAATTACAAATCTGATTTCTAAATACAAGTTTGATATTTTTATAAAACTTTTGATATTTATTCATAAATTATAGATTTTTTTTTTCATTTGTGAATTCTTCATGCACCCTAGGCATAGTTTTTGGACACCATGCACAATGAATTCCTTGAACAATGCATCAAAAGACATTGCCAAAATTGAATGGATTTGGTTGTTGATTGAGAATGGTCACGAAATTTAGGTGTTCACATGCAACCACCACCATTCACAAGCCATTTACTGAAGGCATGCTAAAATGGAGCTTGTCAAACCTGCCGATACAATATTTGCAAATTATTACAGTCTTCTTTGACATCTTTTGGATATGAAGGTGGATTTAATTTCTACAGTTATCACTGACATGTGGGATCAGTGGAAGCTATCTACATCAAATACAACTGTGGAGGTAAAGAGGTTGATCTGGAGTGATGAGTTTTGGGATAATATCAAATTTGTTGTGGAATTTGTAGATCCAATTTGTGATATGCTTCTCTATGTAGACATAAATGCTCCATGTTTAGGTGATATCTACGAAAACATGGACTCTATGGGTGAAATGATCAAATCTATCATAGATAGAAGAGATCCTACTTTATGGCCACTGTTGCAAACATTTATACATGGGTAGTGGAATAAGTTGAAGACTCCACTTCATATGGAAGCCTATGTAGTGAATCCAAAATGGAATAATACCACAATAGGAAGGAGGGATCCTTCCCAAGATAGAGAGGTGGTGAAAGGGTTTATGACTGCCATTAAATTTTTTTATGGTTTTTCTTCAGTAAAGGAATCTAAGCTACGATCTCAATTTGCCCAATTTTCACGTGGGTGAGGTGTCCCTAGTTCACATGATTCTTTGACTGATAGGTGAAATAAGAAGGATCTTATTGATTGGCGGTGGCTTCATGGTGTGTATGCTCCTAATTTGAATTATTTTTCCATACGACTACTTGGGAAAGTAGCTAGTTCCTCATATTGTTTTTGACATTTGTTTAAATTTTAATTTTTTTATAAAATTAATTTATTTTACATACTTGTAACTTACAATTTTCCATATGATTACTTGGGTAGGTAGCTATATCCTCATCTTCTGAGAGGATTTGGAGCACTTATTCCTTCATCAATTCAATGAAAAGAAACCTCTTGGGATTGAAGAAGACAAAGAATTTACTTTACATTCATAGCACACTTCATCTCATATTTTGGAAAGACCCATGGTACAAGGAGGGTCCTTTCAAGAGATGGGACCAATACACATACAATGATATTTGTGTGGATGAGGAGGTGCAACCAGATGGCCTTGTTGAGTTTCGTCCAGTTACTATGGATGAGTAGGAGGCTGCGCTTAAGAGTGACACCTACCTAGAGACTAGACTATTGACACAGGACCTTAGTGATGTTGATGATAATCCTGAGGATGTTGATGACATGGCTTAAGGAAGCCAAAGAATTTATCTTGTCCATTGTGCATTGTTCAATGCTTTGAGTTTTCTAAATTTTCAATTTTGTATTTTGACTATTTTCTATTTCATGGCTAGAAATGCCACTAGGCCTTGGCCGATTAGGAAAATTTTGAATGCATTATGACAAGGGTTGAATGGAATCATAACATAACTTCCACTTGATATCAAATTTTATGTTCCAATGTGAATGTTGAATGAATGATGAATCATTGAATTTTGAATAAATATGCATGTGACATGTTATGATGTTTAATGTTCTTAAGTTTTTTATTTTTTCGTTACAAATATATATATATATATATATATATATATATATATATATAGTAACCCAATGAACCTAAGTAGCCTGTTTCAAAAAGTGGTGCCTCAATCTCGACACCTATCCCCACATCCTCGTTTCCTGGAAACTTATATATATATACACACACACACACACACACACACACACACATAGAGTACCCCCGATGTATCCAATTCCGTTGTTTTAAAAGTGGCATCCTTGTCCCAACACCCATACCCAAATTTACTAGCAACTTAGGTTGCCTCTTATGAATGATCATGAATTTTTAAGCCATATTGATTTATTATATGTATTATTTATTTTATATTTATTATTTAATTTTAAATTATGATGTTAGATTTATTATGGTATTAGTTAATATTATATATATGTACATAAAATTAACCTATTAACTTAACCCACAAGACTTAGGAGGAAACTACTTACTTCTTCGCGTCAAAACATGGTACCCATTCCTTTAAGGTTAAGTGCATGTTACTCTAGAACCCGGTTTTCCCACAAATCACCTTTGGGTCATCCCCTTTCTTGAACATGAAAATAATCTATCCTTTTGATCAAATACAAAAGTAGGGATGTAACCCAAGACTAGACTCCAATATTCGTGTTGATGTATATGTAACTTCGGAATGTATTTCACATATATTTATATTGTATTCCTATAGAGATGGTATTATTCCTCTATAAGGAAGTGTTGTCATTTATATTGTAAATGTCGTAACTTATTCTTGATGGGTTATTAGACCACCTTGTTGGGGTCGGCCCTGTATAAGTCATGTGGGTCAAAGGGTTATTAGACCACCCTATTGGGGGTCGGCCCACTCAGCATTATGTTATGTGGTTAAGTTCGAGCCTACATGAGTTAGGTAAAAAAGGCAAGTCAAGTCAAGTATAAATAGAGTGCGGGAGGCACTCTATTTGTTCACTCACTTCTCACACATGCACTCAAGGAGGAGTGGCGCACTTATGGAGGAGGAGGATCTGCTGCTAGGTTATGGATATCTCTCTTGGTTGGTTGTATCATTGCTCTATCTATCTCTGAGGAAGTTATTGGGGTTTTTCACCTTTATGGTTTTCCCCAAGTAAATCTTTGTGTCTCTTGTGTGGTTGCATTATTGTCTCCATGATTGATATGCTGTAGATATGCTGTACATGTTGTTCTCTCAGTTAAGATCCTAGATCATATTGAAGTAAATTCAGAAAATTTGACATGGTATCAGAGCTAGCCTGAAAGAAGGCATGATATGGCATGTATGACACTTGTTGCACTTACGATGCTAGGGCTTGATATAGAAAAAACCAGTCATCATAGCACTTTCGCTATAAATCTGTTTTGGAAAAGTTTTCGGATATGAAATTGTTACAAGACGAATATTAAATCTCCAGGTACCTTGTGTCCAAAGGACAACCTCTAATTCGTTGTACTTTGTGATTTATGATCTGTGCAATATAGGGTTTCTGTCTCTTCCAGATCTGAGTCAAAATCAGGTGACCTTGGGAAAAAGGTCATAACTTGGGCTAGGAAGCTCCAAATGAAATTTCGTAAAAAGTGACAGGTAGTACACAGAATGCAATATCTCAGAAAACGTTTTCAGAGGCCGAAGGTGAACCCATGACACGTGGCACACCATACAAATTCGATCTCTTGTATTATCCCATAAACAGGTCACGTTGCGACATTTGGCATAAATCTCTCTCAGAGAGTCCAATTGAGGTTAGACCTATCAATATGGAAGGGTAACAGGCCGAGCTATCTCAAGAAACTTTTTCAGAGGCCGAAGTTGAAACAGTGACACGTGGCACGCCGTACAAGTTTGCTCTCCTGTATTATCCCAAAACAGGTCACGTTGCGACATTAGACATAACTCTCTCTCAGAGAATCCAATTGAGGTCAGACCTGTCAGGATGGAAAGATAACAGGTCAGGCTATCTCAAGAAACTTTTTCATACCCTTTGGATTGAAAAGTTTGGAGTTACACTAGAAACAATCAGGTACATATTTCTGTCAAAACAGAATTATTTTTGAGTATCTTCATTCATGGCTTCCGGAATTTAGGGCTTTGAAGAAAGTTGGAATTTTTGTAATCGGAGACCACGGCTGAATGCTACTCATCAAAATAGAAATTTAGAGACCAATATTAGAATTTTTGGTTGGGCAAAAGGCCGGGCTTGATCAAACCCTAGTTCGGGACTTTGATCAGAAAAGTGGAAAACTAGGGCTTCTGTAAAAATGGGAATTTTTGAAATCTGTGACCATGGCTGGAAGCTCCTCAGAAAAATAGAAGCTTAGAGGTTTGGATCAAACCTTTTGATTGGGAAGAAGAGTGGGCTTCATCAAACCCCAGTTCAGGGTCACGTCCAGTGAATCCAGAAGTCTCAAAGGCAAAATTGAGGAGTGAAACTTTGCAGTTTTCAAATTCTGAATATACCAGCTTGATCAGCTCATCAAGGCGCATATTTCTATCCTTTCAGAAGTTTGAAATTCAAAGTTTGAATTTTTGGGGTTTCTCTGACAAACCCATATCCAGCTCCAGGTCCAGTTCTTGCAAATCAAGTGGATAGGGTTAATCCTAGAAGAAGATGGATTGGTCACCTGCATAAGTGAAGGAGTTCCTGTTTCAGAGGGAGATGAGGCTAAGGCCTTACATAAGAAGATTACAAGCGATCTCAACAGGTATGACTCATTGAGGTATGTTTCGAGATTTGTTCATGATTAAGTTTATGGTATGTTTGTCTTCATGTTATTACGGTTAGTACAATCTTGATTTTAGATGTGTCGTGTCACCTTAACAAAATTATGAATGCATGATAGAAGATATTCATTGGTTAGGGTGTTGACACTTATGATTGTACTAATGCATTATGGTGTTGTATGAGGTTTATGTTGTCTACTAACATGAAAGGTACACCAAGAAAGACAAATCATGTTCTGGTCCAAGAACATATGGTCATGATAACATGAGGACAAAGATTCATCCATTGTCATGGATCTCATAGAAGATCCATTTACGAGGTATGTATAACTTGGTTTTGTAATGGTTAACATATGAGACATGCAGGTTACTAGCACAAGTCACCGAAGAGAACCAAAAGACATTATGCGGGTATGTTAGACATAAACTAGCTAGCATGCTAATCCAGGTATGTTTTTCCTATATCAAGCTAGAATCCTACCTTGGTTTAGGATCTTATACTGTTGTGTTGTTGATAATGATTATTCATGAAGGTATAGGTTTGAATAATCACAGGTTTTATGCATATTATATCTCTTATCTTGATTGATGATTCAACTAACCTGAAGAGTCATAGGTTTGAGTAATTACAGGTTTAGACATGTTATGATTCTTATGATTTGACTAACCATAAGAATCCCACATAAACCTTGAATGTTAATGCTTATTATTCTGTTTGAAATGATCATGACTATACATGCTTAAAATTATTGTGTTTTTAATAGTATACTAATGAATGTATGATTTTATATGAAATCACGAGGATAACACAATCATGATACTAATAAGCATGCATAGGGACCAAGGATGAATATGAGTTCAAGAACAGGTAATTCAGGAAGCAAAGATCAAGAGGGAGCACACTCCAGTTGCTCCTGCAAGAAAGCAAAGGAGCACACTCCAGTTGTTCCTGCAAGAAAGAAAAAGAGCACACTTCAGTAGTTTCTGCAAGGATGCAGATATTCAGAGGGAGTTGACCATCTTTCTACATTCCACAACAGAAAAGTGTAGAAGAAGCTACTTCAAATTAGGACTCCAACAGCTCCTGCAAGGAAGCAAAGACTCAGAGGGAGTCCACCCAACGAACAAAGAAAGATAAGTATTTTAATCATAATTTCTTGCATATTTGTTTGTTTAAATAATACTGTTCAATAATGTATATACTGATGTTCCTAGAATTAGGTTGTGCATTATGCATATTAGAATAGTTGCATTGATGAACAGTATACTACTAATATACATGGGTAAGTGGCCTATGGCACTGTACAACATTCCATTGCTACTTATCTAGAATGAAACCTCTTTGCTGACATGTTGGGAGTTGTGCACACTCTTAACAATGTTCTGGTAGAGATTGGAAGGCATCTAGAAAGTTATGGGATATGGATAAATGTTGTATTGGAGCATTGGCTAAGATAATTGCATGACTATATGACATATTTCTTTATGTGTAAGAATTTGTTCTGAAAACTATGAGATGTTTTCTAATCATTCAATTTAACTTGTTGTGTAGGAAAGATCGTATGCCATCTCCTACAAAAGAAGAACTACAACATTTGTTCAGCAATAAAGATATCTATTGAAGATATTGAAGTTCCTAGGATCTGGGATGAAGAAATGGAATGCCATGATCCGTCGATCATGAAGAATGATGTTTGGGATGTAGTCCCAAGACCTGAAGGGAAGTTTGTTATGACTTCCATATGGAGCTATCAGATCAAGCATGTTGCAGATGGCAGCATTGAGAAATATAAAAGTGATGAAATAGAAGATGCACCAGATGGATTTCAAGACAGCATGGTGTAGTCATATATGTGTGCAGAACTTGGTATGGTAGGATAGACAGCTTTCTATCCAGTTTGGGCGTTACCAAGAGTAAAGCGGATTCCAACCTTTACTACAAGGTTGAGGAAGGGAATCCTGTGATTCTACTCCTGTATGTGGATGACTTGTTTGTAACAAGAGATGATAGATTGATTGCTGACACGTAGCAGAAGCTTGCTACCGAGTTCGAGTTGAAGAACTTGGGGATGATGCACTATTTGTTTTTTGGCATAGAGGTGTGGTAGAGTGCAGATGGAATCTTCCTTGGACAAGGGAAGTATGCAGTAGAGATCCTAAAGAGGTTCGGGATGATGGATTGCAAGGCCATGGCCACACCTATGGCATCGAATCTGAAGCTTCTATGTGATGCTTCATCTGAGCTAGTTGATGTCTCTATGTATCGTCAGATGATTGGGTCCTTGATGTACCTGACGAACATGAGACCAGACATTTGCTTTGCTGTGAACACATTGAGCCAGTTCCTGACGGATCCAAGGAATGTTCACCTGGTTGCTGTAAAACATGTTCTGAGGTACTTGAAGGGTACAGTGGTTTATGGGCTCAAGTATGAGGCGAATCAAAAGTTTAACCTGCAGGGTTATGTTGATTCAGATTGGGTTGGCAGTGCTGCAGACAGGAAGAGCACATCTGGGTGTTGCTTCAGTATGGGATCAGGTGTGATCTCATGGTTTAGCAGGAAGCAGTCCTGCGTGGCACTGAGTACAGGTGAGGCAGAGTATGTTGTAGCCTATTCAGCTAGTTGTGAGGCAGTATGGCTACGGATGCTACTGTCTGAGTTATTTGTTCTCCCGTTGGAGGCTACGGGTATCTTCTGTGATAACCAAAGTTGTGTGAAGCTGTCCGAGAACCCAGTGTTTCATGACAGGTCGAAACACATAGAGATCAAATATCACTATATCAGGGATATGGTGCAGAGAGGAGCTATGAAGCTCCTGTATGTTGCGACGGACGAGCAGATTGCAAATGTGCTGACGAAGCCACTAGCCAGGGTGAAGTTCGAGTACTTCAGAGAGAGGCTTGGCATGCTTCAGATCGAGGATACTTCGAGGAAGAAGTGATGGACACATTTGCTGAATCCATTCCAAGCATGTTGGAAGGGGAACTCTTCACATGGCTGTGGATGTAAGCGCTAGATGATGAGCATCAGGATAATGTTCTGGTTTCTGCTTGGATATGATCAGTGGGATCATTATATGTATATATGTATGCATCATGTTGGATGCTGGATATGATCGGTTGGATCATGTGTATGTATTTTGTATATGCATCACGTTGGATGCTGGATATGATCAGTTGGATCATTTATGTATGTATGCATCATGTTGGATGTTGGATATGATCAGTTGGATCATTTATGTATGTTCGCATCATGTTGGATGCTGATGGATACATTGTGTGGATCATGTATCTTTGTTTGATCAGGTAGATCATGTATGTTGATGGATACATTGTGTGGATCATGTATCTTTGTATGATCAGGTAGATCATGTATGATTGATGGATACATTGTGTGTATCATGTATCTATGTATGTATCAGGTGGATACTTGGTGTGCATCAGATGGATGCATTGTATGATCAGGATGATCGTGGATGACGAGCTTCTCCAGATGACATGTAGCAGGATGTTGCAGTGATGATGATCAGGATGATCATGTGTACATCAGGATGATGTTTGATGAGTATCAGATGATACTTTGTGGCCGTGGATCAGGTTGTGCAGGAAAGCATGTAATTTGTGCCCTGGGAGATTTGTAGATGGTCTTTCGAGGTTTTTCATATGGCATGTAATTCGGTGCCCTGGGACATCTGGCAAATGCTCTTGCAAGGTTTTTCTTGGGAGGACATGTAATTTGTGCCCTGGGAGATCTGCAGATAGTCTTTCGAGGTTTTGCCTATGGCATGTAATTCGGTGCCCTGGGATATCTGGCAGATGCTCTTGCGAGGTTTTGTCCTATGGAATGTAATTTGCTCCTGGGAGATTTGGACAGGATGAAAAAGGCCTCAGATGCTTCAGCCAGGTTTTGCCATGACCACATGTAATTTGCTCCTGGGAGATCTGGACAGGATGAAAAAGGCCTCAGATGCTTCAGCCAGGTTTTGTGGTGAGATCACATGTAATGTGCTCCTGGGAGATCCGACAGGTAGAGCCGTGTGCTCGTAATAGCCTGGGATGATTCATCCAGGTTTTGTGATGGGTCACATGTAATGTGCTCCTGGGAGATCCTACAGGTAGAGCTGTGTGCTCGTAATAGCCTGGGATGTTGCAGCCAGGTTTTGTGACGCACGTAATAAGTCCTAAGGATTCCACAGTATGGCCAATGATGATGAAGACCTGCAGGTGGTGGGCCTACATCCAGTATGAAAAAGGACTGGCTCTGTAGAACTTCCTATGACGAGTAGATTCAGAGATTGATTGAGATAGCAGCAGCAATGACGATGATGATGACTCGATGATGATTATCCAGTGACGATGATCCAGAGAAGATGACTTGTGCTAGAATAACTATGCTGAGAAATACCTTCCTAGTTAAGAGGGAGTGTTGATGTATATGTAACTTCGGAATGTATTTCACATATATTTATATTGTATTCCTATAGAGATGGTATTATTCCTCTATAAGGAAGTGTCATCATTTATATTGTAAATGTCGTAACTTATTCTTGATGGGTTATTAGACCACCTTGTTGGGGTCGGCCCTGTATAAGTCATGTGGGTCAAAGGGTTATTAGACCACCCTATTGGGGGTCGGCCCACTCAGCATTATGTTATGTGGTTAAGTTCGAGCCTACATGAGTTAGGTAAAAAAGGCAAGTCAAGTCAAGTATAAATAGAGTGCGGGAGGCACTCTATTTGTTCACTCACTTATCACACATGCACTCAAGGAGGAGTGGCGCACTTATGGAGGAGGAGGATCTGCTGCTAGGTTATGGATATCTCTCTTGGTTGGTTGTATCATTGCTCTATCTATCTCTGAGGAAGTTATTGGGGTTTTTCACCTTTATGGTTTTCCCCAAGTAAATCTTTGTGTCTCTTGTGTGCTTGCATTATTGTCTCCATGATTAATATGCTGTAGATATGTTGTACATGTTTTTCTCTCAGTTAAGATCCTAGATCATATTGAAGTAAATTCAGAAAATTTAACAATTCGATGATCTAATGTTTTAGGTTTACAACAGAGATAAACCTCCCATGAAATTTCCCTACTAAGTTCAAACAATGATATCTTTCAACATCACTCCTTCAGCAACCAATTTTTTTTCCTCTCCTCATGCTGCTTTACTACTTCAACCTTTTGTTGCTATATTTCCCCCAAAATGTCATTATCCTTCTTCTACTTCTTCTATTGCTTTAAAGAACCCCTTCCTACGAGCCACCACATATATCTTCATTTGTTAAATTTGATGACCATCCCCTTGCTTGAACATGAAAGTAATCTATCATTTTGATAAAATATGAAAGTAAGGGATGTAACCCAAGAATATAATCTAGTGTTTGATGATCCATTGTTTTAGGATTACAAAAAATATAAACCTCCCATGAAATATCCCTACCAAGGTCAAACATTGATAAACACTGATTGCTTTCAACATCACTCCACCAACCACATTTTTGGCCTTTCCTCACAAATGATTTACAACTTGAAATTTATGTTGGTATATTCCCCCCAAAGTGTCATTCTGCTTCTTCTACTTATTCAATTGGTTTACAAAACTCCTTCCTACAAGCCACAACATAGCACTTCCTTTGTTAAATTTGATGTTTTCCCAATTGGATAAGGAGATTGATCTACTTATTACTGTAGCTTTATCCCTGGAATGACCAAACATCCAAATTCATTTGGTATGGAATGGATGGTTGACCTGTGTGTGCTCATGACCTTGGAAGAAGAGGCCATAGTTCTTGACATTTATCACCTTTCAAATCAACTATCTTCTAACTGGGTTACAAAATTACACTTTTCATATGTTCCATAACTTTTTCACTAGAATTCAAAGGTTTATGGCTTACTTTTGGAGATTAGAAAACCCACTTTGATTGGATTCATATATAGATAGCCTATACCCTACCATTTCTATGACCTTGGAGTATTTATTGTTTGGAGAAGGCCCTAACGCCCTAAATATGGATTTTTTTTTTGAGAAGGGCATGAATACTTGCCAAGAGTGGGGTTTGCTTGTAGACCAATCAAAACTAGAAAATGTAGCTTGATCTCAATCGTTTGAGTGGATCAACGGAGCATTCCCTCAATTCCTCATCTTCCCTTTGCTTCTATATTTTGTGGATTCTACTTCACCATATCATCCCATCCCTTCCTCAAATATCCATCATGGAGTGTTAGCCATTCAAGAACAATGCCATATATGTGTTATCCCTCCGAATTTTATGAAAATAATGGAGCCTAGGCAGATCAGTCGAAGTTGATCGATTGAAAGGAGTCGACCAGAGGGAGTGCCGAAGACAGCTGGTGCATGGAGCAAATTGACCCGTCGAAGTCAATAAGTCGAGCATAAGTCATCGAAGCAGTTGACATAAGTGAAGAGGGAGAGAGTTGACATATCAGTGTCGACAGACGACAATCGATAGTTGGCATGTTAATGTCGATAGGCGACAAGTTGCCGTAGAGTCATGGAAGGGTCGATATGTTGTCGAACTGCGACATCGACAGATTTTGGCGATGAGCCAAGCGAGGAGGAATGGGCGGACTGGCGAAGCGTAAGCACAGAGTGAAATCCGATAGGAGAGTCGAAGCTGACGGAGGAGAGTATGGAGGACGGGATGGTTTATTGTAGCTTGTTAGAGGAAGCGTAGTAGTCAAGAAGAGTACTTGGCAATAGTTCGAGGTTACTAAGGAAGTTAATGGCAGTTATTGCAGGTGGGTGAAGACAAGACGAATGCCGTCACAAGAAGAGGATGTGCAGCACACTAGGGGCGCTGAGAGTTACAGTTTTGGAGGATGATGGAAGGATCGGCTAATGGGAGGATGCATGTCTCGGCGATCGCAGTGGTCTTGGGAACAACAACAACAGAGTAGAAGACGAGGAAGTTTGTATCGGGAGAGGGACTTGGCATTTTGGGAAAGTCAAGCAGAGCCGAAGGGAAGATCGAGCGATAGCTTAGAGTTCAGTAGCGAACTAGGAGAGGGTGAGGTCGACACATTGCGAGAGCACACTGCAGTTAATTATGTATTGTAACGGCTAAGGCTAACAAATACTTAGCTATTTATATTTATAGTTATTCCACATTGTAACCGATTCAGAGAAGTAATATAATCCAGCTTCTGGCATGTTGTTTGCATCTTGTTTGTGTGAAAATTTGTGGTCGTGTCATGTGTATTGTTAAGCAAGAATGTTGTTGCGACGGGGTGCCCTTGTGCCAGTTGGTATCAGAGCAATAGTATCCTAAGATTCGAAGGATAGCCATATCAGAGTGGGAAGTGAATCCCTATGTGCAGAAGAACTTCGAGTGATATTGAGCCTGCAAGTGCGTTGAACAACTCTAGATGAGGTTGGGTAGAGTTGTGCATGACTTGTTTAAGGTCCAGTTGCAATTGGACGAGTGAGAGTTTCAACAGAGGTTGAAAATGGATCACAAAGGCCTTAATGTCTGAGGACGAAGAGCATGTGGCATAGTAGTCACAGTTGATGATGAGATGTTCGACGAATGTGTCTGAACGACGTGAACTTTGACAAATGAAGTCACAGCAATCGAAGAAATCCAAAGACGTGGTTGTGTTCTGGATGTGTTAGACCACAGTGATGAGGAAGTCGAAGAATTGGAACCATGCGAAGCAACAAAATATGAACTAGAAGAAAAACACATCAAGATTTTGAAGGAGATGAGAGGTCGGGCAAAGATAGACGTTCGTACCTACTCAGGAAGCCTGGATCCAGAAGACTTGATCGACTGGTTCAGAGAGATGGAAAAATGCTTCGACATAAAGCAGATCAAGGATCCGAAAAGGGTTAAGACTGCATGTTTGAGGTTGAAGGGTCATGCCTCATTGTGGTGGAACAATGTAAAAGTTGACAGAGTTAGGAAGGGAAAGGAGGAAATCAAGTCTTGGGGTAGGATGGTCGCCAAGCTAAAAGGGAAGTTCTTTCAAAATGACTATGTGATTTCCTTGTTCAGGAAGTTGCAGAACTTTCGACAAAAGGAGATGATTGTGAAGGAGTACATGGAAGAGTTCTACAGATTGTTGATAAGATTGGGGCAAACCGACGAAGGAGAAGAAGCTATCGCTAGGTATGTGAACGGTTTGAAATATGCCATTTAGGATGAATTGAGCATGTCTAGATTCAGAGCAGTGGATGAATCCTACCAGTTAGCTCCGAAGGTAGAAGAGAAACTGTCAAGAAAATCTACAACAACCATAGGTAGGATGATTGGTTGGGGTGCAAGAAATGTTACTGCGAAAGGCCAAAGTAGCGGTTACATGAGGGAAATTGTTGAAGATAGTGGACATGCGGAAGGGACATCAACAAGGGAGAAAGTGTAAGAGAACCAACGCGATGGTCGAGAGAACCGCGGTCGAGGTGCATATGTTCGAAGTGGTCCATCCGACAGAAAAGGAGCTAATAGACTAGCCATAATATATTATAAGTGTCATGGAGTAGGACACAATGCATGTGAATGCCCAGAGAACCGACATGTTGCAGAGGATTCGAAACCCAGACGTCGAAGGGATGAGCAAGTCAACGAGAGGGAGGAATTGGCATCCGACAACAGTGGAGATGGTAAGAAGAAAAGTTGGTCCATGACAGCCAGCAAGACACTGGTTCTAGATGATAGATGCGATGAGCAAGAGTCGACACAGTGGAAGGCGATCTTTCGAACGAAGGTGCGAATCAACGAATGGCATTGCAAGACCATAGTTGATGGCAGAAGCACTGAGAATCTTGTGTCAACAGAGGTGATTGAGAAAGAAAAGTTGAGATGTCGAGAAAATCCACACCCGTACAATATCTCATGGTTGTAGAAGGGACACCATGTGAAGGTGACCAGACAGTGCCTGATTAACTTCAAGGTTGGGAAGTTAGAGGACAGCGTACTGTGCGATGCAATCCCAATGGATGCATGCCATTTGTTGTTAGGAAGACCATGGAAGTATGATCGGAAAATGATCTATGATGGTCAAGCCAAAATAGTCACGGTGTGTAAAAATGGCATAAAAAGGACTCTTAAGACGACATCGGAGGAGAAAGCCGATGATAAGCAGGGCAAGATAAACTTTTGGGAGAAGTGCATGCTGATGTGTTCAGCGAAAGAATTCCTTGCAGAAGAGGAAAAGCATTCAATGTGTTATGCTATCATTCTGAAGGGACCATGTGTCAAGAGTGCGATAGTGGAGAAAATTCTGGTCGAGGTCAGAAAAATGCTCGAAGAGTTTCATAGCATAGTGGTCGATGAGGCACCGACAGGGTTTCCGCCGACAAGGAGCATATCCCTTCAAATTGACTTGATTATGTGGTTGAGTCTTCCAAACAAGGCACTACATAGGATGAGTTTGACAGAATGTCAAGAACTCAATTGATAGGTCCAAAATTTATTGGAAAGGGGGTTAATCAAAGAGAGTCTGAGGCCGTGCACGGTAATGGCAGTATTAGAACCGAAGAAAGGTGGAGAATGGAGGATGTGTACAGACTCCAGATCTATCAACAAGATCACGATCAAGTATCAGTTTCCATTTCTGAGAATGTACAACTTGATAGATTGTTTGAGTGGAGCGAAGTACTTCACGAAGATAGACCTGAAGAGCGGTTATCACCAAATTCAGGTTAGAGAAGGAGACAAATGGAAGACAACATTCAAGACGAAGGAAGGGCTGTATGAGTGGTTAGTCATGCCATTCGGATTGACTAATGCACATAGTACATTCATGCGATTGATGAATGAAGTACTAAAACAATTATTGGGAAAGCTTTTGGTAGTCTATCTAGACAACATTCTTATTTTTAGTCAAACCAAGGAAGAACACTTGGGGCACATTCAATAGGTATTGCAGAAGTTGCAGGAAGAGAAGTTGATGGTGAACCTGCAAAAGTGTTTGTTCATGAAGGAAGAACTGATATACTTGGGATTTGTAATCTCGGGTAAAGGGTTGGTGATGGACCCAAAAAAGGTGAAGGTGATATTGGATTGGCTTGAACTGACAAGCACAACTGGAGTGAGGAGTTTCCACAGACTTGCCACTTTCTACAGGAAGTTCATCAGGGGATTCAGTCGTATTTGCGCACCGTTCACAGAGTGTATGCGTAGAGGAGAGTTCAAGTGGATGGAAGCAACCCAACGGGCTTTGGACAAGTTGAAGGAAAAGGCCACTGAGATCCCAGTGTTGGCGCTCCTAGATTTTGAAAAAGTTTTCCAGGTCGATTGTGATGCAAGTGTAATTGCAATTGGAGTAGTGTTGAGCTAGGAGGGCCGACCAATTGCATTCTTCAGTGAAAATTTGGATGATGCGAAGTAGAAATATTCAGTCTATGACTAGGAATTTTATGCTATTGTCCAGGCATTAAAGAAGTGGAGGCATTATTTGTTTCCCAAGGAGTTTGTGTTGTACACAGATCATCAAGCGTTGAGGTACCTGAATAATCAGTCGAAGTTGAATCAGTGGCACATGAAATGGGTCGAATTCCTATAGGGATATACCTTCATGTTGCGACATAGGTCAAGCAAGTTGAACAAGGTTGCCGACAAGTTGAGTAGAAGAGTTGCATTGCTGAACATGGCGACAGTTCAGGTAATAGGTATAGAGTCGGTGAAGACAGAGTATGCTATCGATGAAGATTTTGCAAAGGAATGGGAAGCTTGTTGTGAACCATGGAGTGTCAATAGAACTCCATATTTGGATTATTTTGTCCAAGAAGGATACCTATTTAAGGGATGAAAGTTATGTATTCCCAGAGGGTCAGTGCAAGAGAACCTAATCCGGGAGTTGCATAGCGGCAGATTAGCAGGTCATTTTGGCATCGACAAAACTAGGGAATTGGTTGAAGAAAAGTATTATTGGCCAGGAATGGTGACAAATGTCGGAAAGTGGGTACGACATTGTAGAGTTTGCCAGTTGGAAAAAAGAAGAAGTCTTAACACGGGTATGTATACACCATTTCCGGTACCGAAAACCCCATGGGAGCACTCCAACATGGATTTTGTGCTAGGATTGCCGAAGACGAAGCAGGGGAGCGACTCAATATTTGTCATAGTCGACAGATTTTAAAAAATGGCACACTTTATTCTGTGTCGGAAGATAAGTGATGCCATGAGAATTGATGTACTATTCATCAAAGAAGTACTCAGACTGCATGGGTTACCGAAGAGTATCACATCAGACAGAGATACCAAGTTTATGGGGCATTTATGGAGAACATTGTGGAATAAACTGGACACGAGGTTGCAGTTTAGCTTGGCATATCATCTGCAGATGGACAGATAGATCGAGGTGGTGAACACAAGTTTGGGAAACCTTCTGAGATGTTTGACAGCCGACAGACCCAAGCAGTGGGATAACGTGTTGGCACAAGTGGAGTTTGCATACAACAATTCTTTGAATTGGTTGAAAGGATTGATCCCATTCCAAATTGTTCAGGGAAGAAGCCCACATGAAGTTGTGGATTTGGTTGAGTTGCCGATAGAAAACAGAAGGAGTGCGGATGCAGAATCATTCGCAGAGCACATGAAAGAAGTTCATGAAGATGTGCAAAAGTGCATAGAAACAAGCAACGCGGCATACAAGTTGATAGTCGATAGGAAGAAGAGACTACAACCGTTCAGCGAAGGAGAATTGGTATACACTCATTTGCGGAAGGAGAGGTTTTTGACAGGGACATATAACAAGCTGAACCTGAAGAAGATTGGACCATGTAAGATCTTGAGGAATATTTCAGACAATGCTTATGTGTTGGAGTTGCCGAATGACTTGAGCATTTCACCAATGTTCAATATCTTAGATATGTACAAGTTCGAAGAAGGTTCAAGCAGTGGAAGCGCAGGAGTGTCGAGCATCGACTGAGCAACATAGATTCCAGATCGACACAAGGAGGAGATCGCAGAAGTAATAGAGGAATGTGAAGTCGGGCATACATGTAGTTCACGAAAGAAAGAATACTTGGTGCGATGGAGAGATGATGAGTTGCAGGAGGCGACATGGATTTTCGAAGAAGATTCCAAGAACCTGATAGAGCAGTCGAGTTCTTTTTCACATGGGGAGTCTGATGCAGGAGCATCGGAGCCTAGGTAGATCAATCGAAGTTGATCGACAGAAGGGATTCAACAATATGGAGTCCCAATGACCACTAGTGCGTGGAGCAGATTGACTCGTCGAAGTCAATAAGTCAAGCATAAGCCGACGAAGCAGTTGACAGATGTGAAGAGGGTCAGAGTCGACAGACGACAGTCGATAGTCAGCATGTTAATGTCGACAAGCACCAAGTTTCCGCAGAGTCATGAAAGGGTCGATATGTTGTCGAACCGCGACATCAATAGATTTTGGGGATGAGCTAAGCGAGGAGGAAGGGGCAGACTGGCGAATCCTAAGCACAGAGTGAAAGCCGATAGGAGAGTTGAAGCTGATGGAGGACAGTATGGCTGACGAGATGGTTTACTGTAGCTTGTTAGAGGAAGCGTAGAAGTCAAGAAGAGTACTTGAAAATAGTTTGGGGTTGCTAAGGAAGTTGATGGCAGTTATTGCAGGTGGGTGAAGACAAGACGAATTTTGTCACAGGAAGAGGTTGTGCATCACGTCAGGGGAGATGACAGTTGCAGGTCTGCAGGATCATGGAAGCATTGGTTGATGGGAGGATGCATGTCTTGGGGATCGCAGTAGTCTCAGGAACAACAACAACAAAGTATAAGATGAGGGAGTTTGGATCAGGAGAGGGATTTGGCATTCTAGGGTAGTCAAGTAGAGCCGAAGGGAAGATCAAGCCATAGCTGAGAGTTCAGTAGCAAATCGGGAGAGGGTGAGGTCAACACACCTAGAGATCACACTGCAGTTAATTATGTATTGTAATGGCTGAGGCCGACAGATAGTTAGCTATTTATATTTATAGTTATTCCGCATTGTAACCGATTCGGAGAAGTAATATAAGCCAGCTTTTGGCATGTTGTTTGCATCTTGAAAATTTGTGGTCATGTCATGTGTATTGTTAAGTAAGAACCTTGTTGCGACGGGGTGCCCTTGTGCCAGTAATAATGTCTTTGTATTATGTCGGAAGATATACACAATCTTATGTAAAAGAGTAATGCATTATAGCCCATATTAATTATGGTAAAATATACTCTTAATATTCATTATTATATAAAGAGATGTTATTATGGAGAATTATATTATCCTACATGTAATTGTTGGTTGTGTGAGCTATCTCAAAGAAAAAAACTAATATTTAATTATCAACCGGGGTTGGTAATCTTAGAGTTGAGGCAAAGTATATGATAAGGTAGAATGATACCTAAATTTCGGCTCGTCAGACCTTAAAAGATTAAATAAAGAAAAGATCGAAAGATCTTTCAAAATGAAAAACCGAGTCAAACTTCAGAAAGACAACAAAGAAACTAACTGAACCTATCTAAACTCCTAGATCAAAATAGTGTCAAACAATACTACTCTATTCTATGCTTAAATAGTAGAGAAGAAAAAAACAAACTACTCTTTGTAAGAATGGAAACTACTTAATCAATTCTCAAATTCTAATCTAAGAATTAGAAGAAAGTAAAGACCTACCTATGGAATAACTCAATCATACGAACAAAAAACTAAGATAAAGAAAATTATAAACTATTAATGACTTCAACAACTATTCAAAACTACTAAAGCCTCTAATTCCATTCTCATTGGGAATCCTAAGGAAGTGTATCAAATGTAATGGGGATAAGGGTGAATGTGTCTAAGTGGCTTTCAAAGGTAACAAGAAAACAAAATGGAATTAAATCTAATTTAATTTCTACAAATAAATGCAAGCTAAAGATTATCCAACTACAATTAACTTTAAACATAACCACATATCTCCTATTTATAAATGAGGGACTTGAACTGAAGAAGTCTAGAAGCAAGTAGAAAACTTGATAAAGATATTAAATTCAGAAGCAAGTAGAAAGCTTGATAAAGATATTGTACTTCTGAACTAAATCTAATTCCATGAATCCATTATTAGCATGAGAAGAATAATCCAAGACTAAGATGATTTGGAGAATGAAATTACTAAACTTAACCTAATATTGATATTATTAACATACAATAAACAATACTAAAAATAAAGACTGATAAATTATGTAACCATACAACATTAATGAATCAAATATAAGGAAAAGATAACTTGTAAACAACTGAAGCATGATTTAAAGAAAGAGAAAAAGAAAACTACGGATGATGAACAAACTTGATCAAAACTTCATATGAAATACAACAAGGTCTTAATGACTCCTAGGAATACTAATTAAGGGTAAAAGAGATTATAATTTGAAGAAAACCTAAAAATTGAATTCTATTTAAGCAAAATGATGCAAGAAGTATGGACGTACGAATGCTGGTTCGGATGACTATCCGAATTACAGTCTGAATGGAGGAAAACGATTTAAACTAAAAAGAGGAGAAGATGTGATGATCTTACCTACCAGCTGGATGATGCGTATGATCCTATAGTGCAGGGGAAGTAATGAATAAGCTAATTAAGAGCTAGAATAAGAAAAAAAATCTATCTATGTTGGGAAACTAACTATTTCTATTTTATCTTGGAAACGAGACTGGAATGTATCTAATAACTAATCTTCTACTACAGGAGAGAAACTACATAATTTTAGTCTATAAGGAGATCTAAGAGGTGAAACTAACTAGACTCTTAGTTAACTAGGAAAACTAAATCTTTTAAATAAAACTATTTAAACAACTAAATAAACCAGACGTGATCTAAACTACTTAAGCAAACTAAATGAACCTGAGTGTGACTGGACATCAATTATATTCTAAACAATATTAACATAAATAACAATAGGATACATATAACACATAAATCTTATTTATGTAAACCATTGAACATGAACAATGATAAAATACATAGCACAAAACATAAATCTCATCTATGTAAACAACAGAACATCAATTATATTACAGAACAAAAAATATGTATAAAATAAATACAAAGATGAAATAAACAACACAATTTTATCTGCAGAGAACAAACAAAAAGTATATACACAGACAAAAGACTGTTGTTTATTGAGGGGCCCGTCTCAGCAAACAGAGGCTAAGCCTTAATCAGTCAATCATGATGCATGTTGATGATTTCCATAAATCTGGAACAAAGATGTATTAAAATAAAAGACAAAGTTACAGTGCTTCTGTATCCATTTGCGGCTAAAAGATATTAACAAGTATAAAGATAAAAGATTGACTGACTACTGACTAAGGACTAACTCATCTCTGCTACAAAGACGTCTACTTATACAGTGTTACAATGGAGGAAGCAAGTCGACCTTTTAGTGGTCGACTGATCTAATAATAGACACTCTTCATTACACGAAAACAACTATGTTTAACATCTCTTGACAATGCACAACCAAAGAGTGGCTCTACTCGGCATCCTGTGACAAGTCGTAAGCCAAGGAATGACCTCAGAAAGTTTCATGACAACCCACAAAGCTTTGTTCCAAATTCCACGGCATTGATCCTTCACGTAGTTGTTAGAGCGTTAATGCTTCTTTGATGTGGTCAGAGATGGATGTGATGTCAAGCTGAGCATGTAGGAGAAATGATCTTCTGGAACATCAGCTCACGTACCAACAGGGCCATGTCCCAAATGGAACCCACGCACTAGTTTACTCTCTAATGGCCCAAGCATACCTCAACCATCGATCTCACGGGTCGAACACGGGTCTGAACGGTGGGCTGAATGTAGTTGATCATCCAAAACTTCAATACGCGTCCAATTGAAGATTCGTTTGAGAGCTAGAACCTATGAAACGAAATGTAGTTACTAAACAAGCCAAATAAACATCAATAAACCATAATATAACAATTTTTACCCAAAATTCATTTGATGTGTGAATAAATGCATACCTACTCCATTTGATGGTCTAAATGGAAAATAGTGTGACTTAGGACATCAAAAATGGTGAAATTAATGCCAATCAGAGTGTATTTGATATTAAAAAATGATGACAAAAGTGGACACTAACATTCCCCAAATCGAAGATATGCCAGGTCCCACTGAGCAACAGAGAAAAAATTAGGAAGAAGGCGTAGCTGTGGTAGCAACTGCCTTCGACTTAGACGAGGAAGTGCTTTTAGCTCTAAACTTCTAGAGCTGCTCCTTCAAATTGTCATGCTTGAAACAGAGAGAAAGGTTGGAGACTGTTTTGGCTTCGTTTATATTTTCCACACACTTCACCTGAAAACGCAGGTCCTTATTTTATTGGCAAAGCCCAGCAATGATCTCTTCATACTTTACATTCTTGTTTCTTATCTCTACTACATCCTGGGTTAGTCTATCCACAGTCTCCTTGAGTGGAACAGAGACTTCTGTTAAGGAAATAAGGTCCTTTTGAGGGATCAATTCCTTCTGAAAATATTCGGGATCAACAAATGTAATGGGTGCCTCAGGGGCCTGTTACACATAAATCTTCCACCCTGTGAGCATCAACATTCTTTGGCCTGTAGGATCCATTTCAGTGACTCAGATCCATTTTTATCCTTCAGTGATACTAGTTTGCCTTATTTTTGTTCCTACCTATATGTTGCATCACTATAGCATGTTTACTTGTGAGTTGCAGCACTATAGCCCGCGGGTATCAAGTAAAATGGTAAAAATCAATATTAATTACTTTTTACTCCCAAAAAGCGGTCATTGGGTGACCTTTGGCTGTCCATCTTCCCAAGTAATGTATCAATGAGTCCTTTAACCTACCTTTGAGAGGACTATATATTGAGCACATATGGCTTATAGACGGTGGAAAGAAGAGAAGATTAAAGTGGATTTTTTCCCTATCTTGAGTCTGCACTCGTTGATCCTTGTAGTTGTGAACCCATTATGTTCACCTTCCAAACTCTTTTCTAGTTTGAGTTTTCCATTCATGGAGGAATGAAGTGGTGAAGGCACAAGTGGATTGACCTAGATATTGGTTCAGATTGGTCGCCGACAAGAGGTCATATCACTTTGTACTTCTTCTTGTTCATTAATAGAAATACTCATATTCTCGTCCATTCATGGTGTGAATGTTGCTTATTATACATTGGGTTACATTTGCTTATGATATTATGGACCATTGTTATTGATAATGTTAATGTCAATTATATATTATATGTACTTGTTGGATATTGGCTGTCAAGACTAATTTGCAGATTACAATTGTGTGGATTGAAAGCTCCAACGGGGATCTACATCAAACGCTGGATCGAGGTTGGTTACATTTCTCCATTATCTTAACATTGTCATTTATAATAGCATTGCTTTGAGAATTGAGTAGATTTCTGGTAGTCATCTGTCTGTTGTGGTATTCCCAAGCCATAGTAAGTTTTCTCCAATACAGAAATGGCGAATCTACTGGAGAAAACATCCATGTTTGGGAAATTTTTTGAGCATTAGTCCATAATTAGAGTTGCTGTTTATCGAAGCTCTGTGTCATTGATTGGCCATTAAGATACACTGTAGAAAACTTGCTTTTCTGAGCCTCTGGACTCTTTATTTGACCATTTGCTTTTCCTCACCTGCGGGCTAGCTTAGCTCTGCCCACATATACCCGCCTCTGTTTACTCTACTGCTCGCAGGTACCCGCAGGATTTCCTTCGACATTAGCGTGTAACTCCGGATTTTTTTGGTTTATGGCTATTGGTTGTTGCTGGGTGAGTTTGGTTGGTTCCTGAGTCTTTGTTGGCCTCTTTCTTGGCTATTTCATGCCTTGGTTGTGACCGGATCTCTTCATTTCTCTTGGTTGAGACTTCTTGGTTTTTTACCAATCTTTGGTTTTATCCTCTTGGTTTCTTCCTTTTGAGCTCTTTCCTTTGGCCGAGTCTTGCTGTTTAGGATCTGCTGGGTTGTCTTAGTGATCTTCTCGGCACTTCAGTGACTGAATAGTAGGATTTTGCTTGCAGTTTTTCATTTCATTTATATTGAAAAAATAAAAAAATATTCATTTAGTTTTTTGCATTTTCCTTCTCATTTATAAGTGAAAATACAAAAATATTTTACTTTCATGTACTACATCTTGCATTGAGTGCTTGTTTCCTTCATCTTAGGTTCTTCTTGTGCATCAAAAAGATAAAATATTGCATCTTTATTTAGGAATTGTTGGTTGACTGTGCATATTAGTGTCATTATTTTATTGGATAGATGAGTCTGGGTTTGGACAATGTTGCATACTATTGAGCCTACACATCACTAGTCATGACCATATCCCTTGAGTAATCACAGCCACTAAAATTAACGCTTAATCATTAAAATTTATTAGACTGATTTTGTTTTATAGGGTACACCAACTAGCATAGGTTTAGAGTCTTGGAATAGATCATTGTGAGTTAACAATCCAAGAATACTAGATGAAACATTAGGTGTTTGACCAGGGAGTGGAGGAATCCATGGTATAGATCGGTGTTCTCAGGAAGCTCTACTCAATCCAGAGTTAAGCACGAGGTCACAGGAGGTTGGTTGAGGAGATATCCCTCTGATACCGATTGAACATGGGAGATATATCCAGGATTTGTTCATATCTGGGGGTACTGGAGGTTCGTCCTCTTGTGCTTTGGGCTTAGCTACCTTGCCTATACGACGGGTCCCACCTGCGACTATCCCCCTGAGCATTAATTATATTGCGGTGAACATAGTTGCCTTACCTAGGTACCGCATAGGGTACTTGTAGTGGTTATACTGTTTGTGTCCTGAGTCAGATAGGGATTGGACAACATAGTTGTGTTCATGCAGTGGACTTGACCCTGTCGACACAGTGAAGCCTGGGTGTCTCTATAACTGATTCTGTTACCTCCGACTATAGTTTGGGAGTATCAAGCCTCTCCTGGGAGAGACATACCGGCTCTAGTGTCGGGAGATCATTTAGCCACTCTGTTTGTCTACTCTTGGATGTACTTTCTCTAGGTGTGTGCTTTTGATTTACTGTTTTTGATCGATAGTTGGCCTTTAGGAGACGCTATGTCTCTCTCTGGAGAGAACGTGGCGTGGAGCCCTACTCTTCGTCAGTCCCATTGTTTGGCTAGTTTAAAGCCACTCGAGGTTACACGCCATATTGCTAGGGGACACCGGAGGGCTCCCTCCGAGTCTTCAGATTCATATGAGACTTACGTTGAAGATTACATGGCTGGACATCTTGATATTGGGAAAGACCCTTCTACTCCTTCGTGTAGAGTTGACCTTACTTCCGATCCCCATTCTCCTCATGATGATTGGGGAGGTGATCCACCTGAGACTCAACCTAGTTCTATTTGGCCTAATCCACTTAACCGGGATCCATTTGATCCTTTGAATCCAAATAATTATCTTTACGGAATGCCCGACTTACTCGAGGGGGAAGAACAGGATGAGCCTTTCGTTCCTTCGTTTCCACGTGATTTTAGATATGGGAGGCCTAAGACTCATGATGACTTCGTCCCTATGATCAACCCCACCACACTCTCTTTTAGTATGCCTAGTCACAATACTGTCGAACCTTCCACTATGGTTGGTACTCACGCTGGCACTAGTCAAAGTGTTAGCCATACTATGCCCACTGGGGGCACTACGTTGTCCACCCACTCACATAGTATGGGGACTGGTCAGATTCCTAACAATGCTTATGTTGGAGCACGACCACCTCCTAGGAATACATAACCTAGCCGAAATGTTGTTCGGAACACAAATCGCCATCCAGAACCCAATACATGCATCGCTACTTGTCAACCTAGGACTACTTTTGTACATGATACCATTCCTCCCAACCACGGGGGTGGACACATACCGCATACTTTTGCATCCACCGCCGCCACTAGTAATGCTAATGTACGGGGTGGGAATATTTCCTATCCACATGGATATCACGCCACCAACGCTGCTACTGGTCACACCCATATTGGACCTGGGAATGCTTCTCATGCTGTTGGTCACCACACGACTGCTCAAGCTAATCCTAATGTTGGGGGTGGGAACATACCATACCATTACGGTCAATACAACACGGTTCCTACTATGAATAGTACATACATGCCCCATACTCATGGTGGCAACCCTTACTACAACACAGTCGGTGCTGGCCCCCAGTATCACCCACCACCCCAATATGGTGCTCAAAACACGCATATATCTGCTTACTCTCAAATGGGTCAGCCAGGGGGAGGTTATCAATATTATGGCCATAGGAAAGCTTATGGGCCGTTAGGTCCTCAGTATCAATAGTTTAATCCTCATGGTCAAGCTTTTGGTCCATCTTATAACACAGTTCTGTTTAACCAACATTTTATGGGAGCTTATAATCAAGCTTTCCAGCCTCAGCTCCTGTTCCTTGCATGCTTGAATCTCCCGGATCTTTCGAAGCTCACGAATGATCCAGTGTGTCATGACCCTACTTGGCCTCCGGTCCCTACCAAGATCCCTTCCGACATTCTGAAGTTTGAGGGGAAAGGTGGTGAGGACTCGGGAGATCATGTCATGACATTTCACCTTTGGTGCTCCTCCAACTCTTTGAATCATGATTCCATTCGATTATGCCTATTTCAATGCACCCTCACGGGGGCAGCCGTGAAGTGGTATGTGGAGTTTCTCGGAAACACCTATAGGGGATTCAACGAGATTGCTTTGGTTTTCTTAGACCATTTCCAGTTGTCGGTTCGTTATGATACTAGTACTGAGTTGTTGTCCATCTTCCATCAGAATAAGGCCACCCATATTTCTGACCATGTTCAAGAATGGCATTGGTGGAAGAGATTAGTGAAAGCCAACATTCCTCTAGAGTTCCTCTTAGAATGGTTCCTTAAGTCTTTACTCCCATACATTGCTAAGGATGTTTTGATGTTCGACATTGTGACTAAGGAACAAGCTATCTTGAAAGTCCAGCAGTTAGATATACTTTATTCTTAGTCTGGCATTTTGTATGACATTATTCCTGATGCACCGAGAACAAGACATGAGCCTTTGTTAGTTACTAGACCACATGCCGATGGTATCGTGGGGTCCGCATGCACTCGCCGTGTAGACTTGGTAGCTAATCAAATGCAAAATTTGTCGCTAAACCAGTCTGCACCCGGACAGGTTCACACCTTGTCCACTTCCACTCCGTCGTCTGATGTACACAATGTGCAATCAACGAAACCATCGGGTAACCAACAACCTGGTGGTAAGAAAAAGGGGAGAAACAATCGTAGGGGTGGAAACAATGGAAGTAACAATAATAGCAATCATAATATTCCTCGTAAAGAGAGTGCCAACCCTCCTCGGGAAGGCAATAATGCTGGCAAGGATCGTAAACCTAGGCGTAAGGCGAAATTCCCTTGCAAGCTTTGTGGGGAGGATCATCTTACTCACTTATGTCCTTGAATTGAATAAGCATCGAAGCATCTGGCATAGAGCCTAGCTGTGTTGAAGGATCCCCTTCCTCATCATCAAAATATGGCTTCACATGCTCCCACCACTAGTTATGGTACTAATGAAATGGAATGGTCTTCTTCCAATACTAGTGGTTATGGATGTGTGAATATGGTTTAGTCGAAGGTTTGTGTTGCTACTCGTCAATGTGATTATGGTGCACCACAAATGAATTTGGGGAATGAGCCTCCCCCTCCTCCTGATAATTACTTGCATATCGAGAAGCTTTCTATTATGCCACGGATACCGAAAGGTGTTCTCAAGCGATCCACGCATAATCCTAATGCTCAAGCCACCCAGAACTACTCCATCGTAGAAGATTTGGGCCAAACTCCGTGTGCCATTTCGGCTCTTGAAGTTTTGCAAGCTTGTCCTTCTCAGAAGCATGCCCTTTTAAGTGCGTTAGGAGTTCAGGATGGGGGAAGTCCTAGTGTTATCAAGTTCGATACAACTGATGTCCAACCTCGCTTGCGTTACCACGTGGCTTTTCAAATCTAGGTGGTTTTCCTTAAGAGATTCGTCAAACGTACTATGGTTGATGAAGGTGCTTCCGCGTCAGTAATGTCGTTAACTTGTTGGAAAGCTCTTGGCTCTCCTCCCTTACTCATGTCTAGAACTACACTCACTTCTTTCGATGGTAGATCTTTTACGCCGCATGGAATTATCCCTTCCCTTGTTGTCTCCTTGGGAGGTAAGTCTGTGCCTATTGAAGTCAAAGTGGTTGATGCGCCCATCCACTACAAACTTTTATTGGGTCAGAACTGGATGTATGATATGAAGGATGTCGCGTCTACTATATTTTGAGTTATTTGCTTTCCCCATGAAGGCATGATTGTGATGATCGATTAGTTGGATTATGTTGGCACTCCTTCCACAGCATCCACGGGATCAGTAATCCTGCAAGTTTGTGATTCTCATTCGGCAACTAGGAACGTAGGTGTTGGAACGTACCCCTCGTTGATGGGAACTTTTAACCATTCTGCACCTGTGTTAACACCCAAAAAGTGCTCACTACATCATCTACCCCATTACATGACTCATTTGTCCATATTTCCTACCATATTTGCCTCCAAAACCTTAAAATCCCACTAAAAAGCCTCCAAAAGGCCACAAAACCATTAAAAAAGCCTCCAAAAGGCCAAAAAACCCCCTTTTCCCCCAAAATAATCCAAAATTCCTCCAAAATAGCAAAAACCCTCTAAAAGGGAATAAAAAAATACAAAAAAGAGGAAAAAGAGGGAAAAAGGAAGCAAAAACTCTATAAATAGGTGATGGAGGCCCCTCATTTCATATCCACAGTCAACCACACCCTTACTCTGCCAAAATCACTCCTGAAACCCTAGCTCACCCTTGAGCTACTTTCACATTTGAGTGCCCCTTTGGCCCGTTTCCAAAACCCTTTGGAGAAAGAGGAAGGAACAACATTGGAGCTTGGAAGCAACCCTCCTGGATTGTTGCAAAGGCTTCATCAACCTTCACATTGGAGGTATAATCAATACAAAAACCATTTTTATTATCTTGTCTTTTATGTTTATGCACATGCTTAGAGTAGATTAATGTTTTACTGTACTGTCTTTTATTTACTGTATTTTCTGAACTGCTACTAAGGAGTCCCTTCTCCTTAGTAGGTGCTCATTTGCACAAGCTAGGGTGAAAACCCTAGCAACAGTTTTGGTGACTCCCCTTGTGTTCCTTTGAATTTTTGGTTATATTTTTAAATTTTTAAACGTTTTTAATTTTCTGCAATATTTTTCTGGTTTTTCCTTTTGGTTGTCCCTTTCGGCTGCCGCAAACCACGTCTTTTGCCACCGGCAATTGCATTCCGACCACGTCTTTCAGGCATCTACCTACGATCCGATTGCGGCTCTCAGACTGTTTCCGACAATCTACCTGTGGTTTCCAGTCTGTTACCTACGATCTGACCATGGCTATCAGCTTGTTTTGTGCGGTCCGACCACGGCTGTTAACCCATTTTTCCGTGGGCCGCTTGCGGCTTTCAGCCATTTTTCTGCAACCTGCCTATGTCTTTTGGCCTTTTTCCCGCGTCCCGTTTGCAGCTTTCAGCCATTTTTCTGCAACCCGCCTACATCTTTCGACCTTTTTCCCGCGTCCTGCTTGCGGCTTTCAGCCATTTTCCTGTAACCCGCATGCATCTTTCAACCCGCCTATGACTTTCAACCTTTTTCCCGTGGTCTGGTTGCGTCTTTCGGCCAAAATCCCACAACGCGTCCGTGACTGTTGCACTGTTTCCCACGGTCCGACCGCTCAGATTTGCCACAGACCCGTGATCTGTTTTCTACACTTTTTTCACTGTTTTGAATTCAACACTTTGCTGCAATATTTTCTGCACCTGCACAGCCATCTGTCCTATCTGCAGCCATACTTCCCTACAGCCTTTTTTCTGCAGTATTATTTATGTTCCATTTAGAGAATATTTTTAAAAAATTTCAGCATTTTAATAAAAAAGAGAAAATTTTGCATTTCAAAGTTTAAATTCTGTATTGTTATTTTTAGTTAGAAAGTTGCCCACCCCGTGGCACTTTTACTTGGGTTCATCATCTCGCACGCACACACTCTGTCACCTAATTCAAGTGATCCCTAAAATACTACTTAACACAACCAACATTCTAACCCCACTTGGGGATCACATAAGAATTTTTGTAGTTAGGTAGGATCGGGGGATAGGCATCCCAATAACACCCCTTGGTTGCTTACACTTGAGACATAGTATTTGCTTACACTTGAGGCATCCCAATAATCCCCTAGTATTTTTTTACATGGTTTAAAACCAATTTATCGGGAAGGCCTCTCCTCTAGGAGGGTTGAAGTTGCCAGACTGGTTCTGGAAGTCTGAGTGGAATACCGCAATCCATTCAGTAACTGAAGGATACCTTTCACAGTTCTCAGTGTATCACCCGTATGGGGACACAACGGTGATAGAACCAAATGGCAGATTCACCCAACCGAACGTGTCATGAACGGGGTATCTTAGTTGCTTTTCTTCTAGGATTGACTACCCAGTGTCCCTCCTGATAGGGGGATATCTTTAGCCACTTGGATCTACTATCCATATTATGTAACTTGGATTTCATCACCTTGCAGAGGATATGTCTAGTTGAGTTAGAATACTATTTAGCTAGGTGTTTGCATGCTCCCTTACCTCCTTTTGGTCTAGCGAGTCCACTATTTTTATTTTTTAGGAAACCTACTGCTTGTTGGTATTCTGACCATTTCTGTTGATACTCCACTTATTGTAGCATAGCTGTTACAGTAAGTGTTTTGAGTTGGTTGTTGGCCTGAGTGCCATATTTTTTGAGATCTCCTTCTGCACACTCGGTTGCATTAGGGTTTTTGAGCTATTTTTCACTCGACACAACCCCCAGATACTTGACACCATCTGTCACCATTGAGTCCCCGAGACATTCTCGGTGCCTCCGGGGCGAGCCCCCACAGCACGTTTCACTTGACATCACCCGTCATAGACATAGATCTTAATCACTTGATACCACTCATCATATATCTCGAGCTTTGTAACTTGAATCCACTCGTCAATGGAATAGAACTCCGTCACCTGATCTAGACGCCTCTTATTTTACCTCTGATTCTGAGGCAGAGTCCGAGAACCCCACTTACACTGCACTAACCAGCCCCATGGATGGTGTGACTTCCACCCCTTTCTTTGTAGGGACCATTGGTGGAGCATCCACCACCACACCAGCTACCACAGCTGCTTTGGGTATGCCCTCGATGGGGCCCAAATCTACCATTTCGATCACTATACCCATTCCAGTAGCTGGCATACCTATCCCCACTCCATCAGTGACTCACACTACCCTTGGTGGTGCAAGACCGTCCCATACCACTTTCGTTCCTCCACTTGGGGGAAACATCCCAAACCCAGCCCCTCCACTTAGGGGCATTTTTCCCAACATGGTCACAAGCGCTAGTATGTCATATCCTTCTACTAACGATCCCATTAGACATGACCCTACGTGGACTCACATGCCCACCAAGCTCACCTCTGACATCCCTAAGTTTGAGGGCAAGGAAGGTGAGGACCCCCAGAACCATATTATGTCCTTCCATCTATGGTATTCCTCCAACTCCATAGTGGACGACTCTGTCCGCCTCCATCTATTACAGTGCACCCTCACTGGCTCTGAAGCTAAGTGGTACATCGAGCAGCCCCATGGGACCCATGCCACCTTTACTTCCCTTGCCTCGACTTTCCTATAGTTCTTTCAGTTTCCTGTCCACTATGATGTGGGAGTTGAGATCCTACTGTCTTACAGACAGAACATGGCTACCCCCATCAGCAACCAAATTCATGAGTGGCATCGACGCCACAACCTCTGCAAAATCAAGTTAGACGACTGTATCTTCTTAGATTAGTTTCTAAAATCCCTCCTTCCTGTCATTGCCAAAAATGTGGCATCCGAATGACCCCAGTCCGAAGAAGAGGCCATCCTCAAAGCCCAACAATTTGACCTTATTTATGCTCAGTCGGGTTATCTGTATTCCATCATACCTGACGCCCCTCGCGGTGATTCCTCCCAACACGATGCGCCGAGGGCATCCCATGCCGCAGATGGCATCATTGGCCGTATTGTATCGCATTCTCAACCCTTTTCCATAGCATGTCCTAGCCATGGCCCCAACCTTTCGCGAGCTACATCTCAATCCAGAGCAACCAATTCATATGCTCCCATGGCACATCACCACAATTCCCACGGACCCTCATGTCCACCTTAGCGCTTTGGTCATGCATCCCCCCTTACGCCCCCTCGGTCGCACCTGAGCCATATTACCACCCACAAGATGCACCAGCTCCTGTGTCCTCTCAATCCCACCCTGCTTATTACCTGCCACAGGTAGCCCCTGTGACAAAAACATAACCTGTTCTGTAGACGTATCAGCAACCCCCACAAGGTTCAGCACCTGCGCAGCCTCCACCTACTTGTTATCCACCGCAGCCTGCTCCCGCACTTGCACAACCCCAGAACCCACCTATTGCCCAAGGGCAAGTGTATGCCCAACAGAATGCACAACAGAACCAAAATAACCAGCGCTAACAAGGCCAACAAAACTGTGGCAAAGGCCGTAATCATGGAAATAACCCCGACCAAGGTGATCAACCTCCCAATCCCCCAAACAACAATAACACAGCACCTGCCGACCAGAACCCTGATCAGCCACCCAAGCAGGCCAAAAATCCTAATTGGCGAACAAACCATCCCTGTTCTAATTGTGGAGTCTATGGCCACTACACATATGCTTGCCCACATTTGGAGCGAGCTCGGCAACTCTGGACTTATGATGCCCATCGCCAAGGGCAGGAGGCTCCTCAGGCGCCGCCCAACCCCCCACCACCTCAACATCAACCCTTGGTGTTACAAAACCCCTTACCAACCCAAGGCGTAGTGAACACTCAGCCGTTGGCTCCCCCTCAAGGAAACGCGCCACCACAACATTAGATCACTTATGCCGCTCCTGATCAACACATGTTAGACTCAGGTACCCATCACTTGTTAATGATGTCATTCACCGATGTCAACCTCCAAACCCGTCGGAACCAATATGGCTCCACCCCTGAGGCACCTCCCGCCGACAAAAACACTAACGCCCATCCCACTGATCAGACGTTACGTATACCTCCAGCTCCACTAGATGGCGCCTCCAAAGTACCTCGCTTCCCACTTTGTCACATCAACAATAATCCCAATGCTCACGCTATGTCAAATTACAACATTGTAGATGACTTAGCCCAGTCCCCCGTAGCCATGTCTGCGTTAGAGGTCTTAAAAAGTTGCCCTTCACAGCGCAAGACTTTGTTCTCCACCATTGGTACTATTGACCCAAATGATTCCCGACTGATGGCCTTCGATTTGGACCAGTCTGAACCACGCCTGCCTTCCACTTTAGCGTTCCAAGTTTCTGTTTCCGTTCGGAATCTTGTCATCCATCAGTGCATTATCGATGAAGGTGCCTCTACATGCATTATGTCCACATTCGTTTGGTAGAAGTTGGGATCCCCTACTCTCCAGCAGTCCTCCACTGCTTTGCGAGCCTACGACAACCGTTTGGCTCAACCCCAAGGTCTCTTAGCTAATGTCCCCATCCAGTTGGCTGGTAAAACAGTGCTCATTGACATAGAGGTCATCAATGCCCAACTTGATTATAACCTCTTACTTGGCCGTAGCTACATGTATGCCATGCGGGCGGTTGCTTCATCCGTTTTTCGTACCATGATGTTCCCCCATGACGGAGGCATGGTCAAAGTCGATCAACTCACCTATTATGGTCCCAATGCCCCCGCTGCACCCGAAAATGTTGTCCCCATGGTTGAAAAACCTGTTTGTGGTGCAACTACCTTGTTTGTTTCCTCCGTGGGACCCAGAGTTTACTCAGATACACCGATGACCTCAACATTCCAATCCATTCCACCCCCGTCACCCGCGACCGAAGTATCTGACCTATGTACCCTTTCCCGCGATACACAGACACCCAACAATCAACCACCCTTGTTACCCAAACCACCATTGGTACCTAGTCACATTGGTGTTACACCCATCCACACAATCCCCTTCCTATTCCCTCCCTCGAGAGTAATAAGCGCCCCAGTTATGGCTACTCTTAGCCTCCCCAGGTTAACCTTAGGATTACCTGTGTGGTATATTTTGCCTCCCGTTCCCCTGCCGACCTCAAATGTCGTCCTACAACCGGTGCAACCCATTACCACTACTAGTCAACCACCTCCCGTTGTCACTACCCCTTTGTCATCTACGAATCCCCCCCTGTTATCAAGCACACTGGGGGTAGAGGCCCACAACCATACACTTCTGTACCCCCACCCAAAACAGTTAAAAACCCAACCATGTTTCGTGCTCCTCCCAAATGCTCATTGTGTGATGAGTTAGGCCATCCAACTCATTAATGTCCACAATTACCTGCATTACAGGAACACATGCAAATGCTTGACGATGACCCCAACATCCCGGTTGTCGAACTCAATCCAACCCCTAAGCCTCGTGATAAATCACTGCGTACCAACAACCCTTGTGAAATATGCAGTATTTACGGCTATTACTCACATCACTGTCCTGATCTCCCAGATTACAGAGCAGCTCTCTATGAGATGAATAATTTGGACCTTGAGACGACACCCCCCATAATCGAGGAGATCCACCCCCCAGTATCACCCTCATCTGGAGAGGTTAACACCATTTATATGATCTCTTCGACTACCACTCCCTTGTCACTGCCCTGGATTATCCCTGGGAAGACATGCACCATCGTTCCTATTTCCTCCCAGAAGAGTCCTCCTCCACCACAGCCACCCAATTTGTGGTTGAGTCCAAATATTTTCTTCCCACCAAAGTCAACTGGTTTAAGGATCCCATTCCCACTCCTGATGCCTTTGAGGAGGGTAACATGGCCAACATCTCACCTGTAATCAACATCGATATCTCTGACCGGGCCACCTGGTGCTCTTGAAATCATTACATTAGGAGCCTCCTGCAGTGAGTATGAGATTGGAGAGTACAAAAAACTTTTCCAAGAGTTCCGTGATGTCTTTGCCTGGTCCTATACTGAAATTCCTGGTCTCGACCCTGCTATTATAAAACACGACATTGACACATGGCCAGATGTACCCCCCATTCGCCAGAAACAACACCCCCTTCATCCCTCAAATCTCCCTGCTATTAAAGTAGAGATTGAGAAACTTCGTAAAGCAGGATTCATTTATCCTATTGCATATACCACTTGGGTTTCGAACCCCGTCCTTGTTAACAAGAAACAAGGCACTATCAGAGTATGTACTGAATTTCGCGATTTAAACCAAGCCTGTCCCAAAGACAACTTCCCCACGCCATTTATTGACCAACTCATCGATGCATGTGTGGGGCATGAAGTCCTATCTTTCATGGATGGTTTTTTCGGATACAACCAGATTCAGTTCCGTAAGGAGGATCAGTACAAGATTTCCTTTACCACCCCATGGGGCACCTTTTCCTATCGCGTCATGCCTTTCGGCCTCAAAAATGCTAGTGCCACCTTCCAGTGAGCCATGACCTATTGTTTTCACGACTTGGTCCATATCCTGCTAGTCTATCTTGATGATCTTACAGCTCGTTTCTAGAAACGATCATACCACCTTAACGACCTCTGGCAAGTCTTTCTTCATTGTCGCAAATATCAAATCCGCTTGAACCCACACAAGTGTGTCTTTTGCGTTCCGGCAGGTCGATTGTTGGGTTTCATTGTTTCCCAGAAAGGAATTGTTGTTGATCCCCTGAAAGTCCAAGCCATCATAGACCTTCCCTCTCCTCGCATGCTCCGGTATCTCCAGAGTCTGTAGGGGCGATCTAATTTCCTTCGTCGCTTCGTTCCTAATTCTGCCACCACCGTTCATAGTTTCTTACGCCTGCTTCGTACCCACATACCCTTTGTTTGGGATGAGCAAGCAGAAGATGCATTCGAAGCCCTTAAGAAAGCTCTCACACAAGCCCCTTTGATCTCCCCTCCGGATTTCTCTCAGGACTTCATCCTTTACGTCTCGGCATCCGATTATGCCGTGTTCGGAGTCCTTGTTCAAGAAGACGCCGCTCGCCAGGAGCATGTCATTTATTACGTCAACCAGACCTTTTATGGACCACCCCTACATTACCCATATGAGGAAAGACTATCCCTTGCTGTGGTCTTTTCCGTCCAAAAATTGTGAAACTACATTTTACTCAGTCATACCACAGTTGTTTCCAACTCCAACCCCATGGTCTATCTCTTAAACTGACGCCTCCTGCAAGGTCGCATTGGTAAATGGATAATTATCCTCCAAGAATATGACGTCACTTTCAGAACCCCTAAGAGCACTAAAGCCCTCGTGCTTGCCCAACTCATCATCAATCTCCCCTCCCTTCTGCCATCCCCACAAATCTCCAATGAGTTACCAGACAATCACTTGTTCATCATCTCGTCTGATGACCCATGGTACGGTGATATTTTGTTATACCTTCACACGTAGAAGTTTTGACCCAACATCAGTCATGATGGATGCCGTCATATCCGTCACCAGGCCTCTCAATATCTCCTCTTATGCGATGTCCTTTACCGGCGAGGGGTTGACACGATTCTCCATCATTGTCTTACACACAAGGATGCCGAACACGTCGTCAATGACTATCATACTGATGCCTGCGCCAGATATTTCTTTGGAATGGCCACAGCCCAAAAGGTCATCCGCATCGGATACTTCTGGCCCACACTCTTTACCGACTGCATCACAGAGGTCAAACATTTCCATAATTGCCAAATTTTTGCCCCCAAGGCCCGGACACCACCCGCTCTGTTACACCCAGTCGTCACCATTGGCCGCTTTTGTAAGTGGGTCATCAACTTCATGGAATGTAAACCCTCATCCACCAATGACCATAAGTACATCATTGTCGCCGTCAACTACTTCACCAAATGGGCTGAATCCATGCCCACCTTCAATTGTAAAGCTGACACCGCTGCCCGTTTCTTTTTTAACCATGTTATCACTTGATTTGGGGTCCCCAAATAGTTGGTCTCAGAACATGGTTCACACTTTGAAGATTCCCTTTGGTGCGAGTTATCCACCCTACTGAAGTTCTAACATCAGTATTCCTCTGCTTACTACCCCCAAGGGAACGACCAAGTAGAGGCCATTAACAAAATTTTAAGAACCATCCTCCAACGCACTGTTGATTGGCATAAGTTCAATTGGAACCAAATGTTGTTCCCTGCATTATGGGCTTACCGTAAATCCACCAAAACTGCCACCCGGTTTTACCCCATTTCATTTAGTTCATGGTGTAGAGTCTTCCCTCCCCATCGAGTGTCAGATACCTGCCTTACACATCATCGTCGAGCTTCTCCCAAACACCTCCCCACTCGAGCAATGTCTACTATCACTAGAACAATCTGATGAAGACTATCGTGCCACTCTCCAGACCATTGAAGCAGCCAAGAACCGCTCCAAAGCTAGTTACGACAAACATGTTCACCCTCTAACTTTCCGTGAAGGGGACCTTGTCCTCGCCTATGACCAAGCCCACGACAAGACTGGTAAAGGAAAGTTTGAATCCATGTGGCAAGGCCCTTACATCGTGCAGACTTGCCTCAGCAATGGGGCATACATTTTAACTGAATCAGAAGGTCACCCTTTTCGCAACCCCCGTAATGGGTTGTATCTTAAACTCTTTTATCCCTAAATAAACCCGCGGCCCCATTGGTCCATATTGTATAGTTTGCTCTCTTTTTGTTTTTCACCTTTTTTACCCCAATCTTACATTCATCATTTTTGTATGATCACAGATAGACCATCTTCCACCTCATTACATTAGCTTCGCTGATGGAGCAAGCCGCTGGTTTCCAAACCTGGCTTCTGCAGCATGGGTCTTATATTCCCCTTCACATGAATTGATTCACCTTGACGGAATATGTATAGGCACTACTACTAATAACCGAGCAGAGTATGATGCTGTGACTGGCCTCCTGACTGCTATCCTCCAGATGGGCATATGTCACCTTCATGTGTTCCTTGAATCCCAGTTACTTGTCTCCTAGCTCAACAATTTCTACCAGGTGCGTGATCCCCGCCTCTTTAGAAAATTCCTACGCACAAAACAACTCAGTTGACAATTTGAATCCATTACATTCACCCATGTCCCAAGAGCTCAGAATAGTGTCGTAGATCAAATGGCTAACAACATCCTAGATTGGCATATCAATCACACCATGTAAAACTTCCATCATGCATCATCATCCCATAACATCCCATCAAAAACATATAAAAGTCCAAAAAGATTGTCAGGGGCATCCACGTGCCTATCATCACATAAACATTTGCATCCATGTGCAGTAACATAAAAACACATTACTATACAGGGGCATCCACGTGCCTAATCCTACATACATCATGTTGCATAACATAAAATACACAAGGGGCATCCATGTGCCCATCATCCTACACTACTTGCATCCACGTGCAATACAAACATATAAAAAACCATAAGCGCATCCATGTGCGTCCACTAAATCATCATCACAAAAAGGTGCATCCATGTGCATATATATATATCAAAAAATAAACGTCAATATGCTACACATGTCCTGAGTACCCCGTACTCAGCTATACAAAAAAAATATCTATACATCAATACGCCTCATAGAATACATGCCATAGCTACAAAATCAGGGGGGAGTCCCCTGCACTCCCTACTGAGAGTCATACCCTCCGTCACTGCCTCAATCAGATGCCTCTGAGTCCTCACCCCGCTCCTCCTCTGGCAGCTCCTCATCCCCTGCAGGCTCCTCTGCTCGACCCCTATCCGCCAAAATAGCCACCCGGATCGCGATCAATCGGAACTCCTGTGGCACCCTCAGACAATCCTGAATCACCTCCGGATCCACATCCCGCCACCCATCATCTGTCACTCCAACCAGCAACCAATCCAAAAGCATTCGTACGGACTCCAGATTCCCCTTAGCATCCCGTCGACGCACCTCCCCTCAGCCTGGTAGGGCTGGTACCGCCACATGCCCCCTGTGAGATACATGTCCTGGTGGTGGTCTCAGGCCAACATTTGCAGATCATACATCAATTAGTAATAGCATATCAACATCTTAAACTTATCATACACAAAACTTGACATCAACAATAATCAAGCAAATCAATACGTACCATCTGGTACCCACGCCTGCCCTATCGGTCGTGGTGCCTCCGGATCCCTGGTGTACTCCATATCTCTGTATGGATAATCATCAAGTGTCAGCGGCATCTACAACCACTGAAGGTAGAGCTCCTGGGTGAAGTATCTCCCAACCTCACCGCCACCCTGTCAGCGCATCATCTCTCCCCACCGCACCATGTGCGGCTCCCTCAGTCCTCTTACCCTGACCGGCACCCACAGCCATAGTGTAGGCACCCGCTCCATGAAGAAGGCACAAAGAAAGGATCCATAACAGAATCCCTTGCCAGATTCCTTCACTAATGTCAGTTGCTGCTGAACACAAGTGAGGAACATTTGGCCCTAGGCATAATATACACCATCCAGCACCCGCTCCACCAGCTACATCTGGCCCCCGGACACCTTCTCAGGTGATTGATACCCCAAAACTCAAACCACGCACGCCGCGATTGCTTGTACTGCTGGCTCCTGCAGGCCCACCACCCGGAGTGCATTCCTCTGCACCCTAGCCTCCAGAACACAGTACCGCTCCAACATATCCTCCATATCCACATCTGCGGATACTCATGGCTACGTATCATCCACCCTACCCAGAGAGGGAAACCCCGTCAAGAAGTATACATCTGCGAGGGTGAGATCCACCCTCTTTGCCTGCACCCTGAATGCATGAATGTCCAGCTCCCAAAATCTCACTAATCGGTTCAGCAACAGCACTGCTGAAAGCATCATAGGCACCTGTGCAAAATTCAGCATCCCACACAACCCCAACGTAGACCGCACATGCCAATCCCTCCAGATGACATCCACTATGTCATCCGGGACATCCTGCTCTCGCCAAAGCACCAATGGCATCCGGTCAATCACACAAGGAAAACTCATCAAACTCATGTCAAAGAAGTAACCCTTCCCCCCCCAGGGAAACCATAACAACTCGATCCCAATCGCGGCTTTAGGGCCCCTTGCCTCGGTTTCTGACTACGGCTGTCAGGGATCCAGTCGCGGTATGGGGACGCGTATATAGGATCCGAACTCGCGGTCCTGAACCACGAGTCCAGCCTCGGAACTCGCGGTACGGGACCATGTATTCTGACCCAAGACTCGCGGTCCCCATCTGCATGATCCACCATGGAACCCGCTATCCCTGACCACGGTTCCACCCCACAAACCTGCGGTCCACCCCGCATGGACCGTACAAAAACTCCCCTAGGACCCACTTCCCCCCCCTGAACCCAATGAAAATGCAGGTATGAGTTTCTCAGAATACCTGTAACTCCCGTATTTGAAAATAGCTGGTCGGATCGTCTAGAAACACCAACTCAGCTCTGGTCCACTTTGATCACTAGTTAAAGTCAACAAGTCCAAATGACACTTGTCATGTTGGACCCACTTACTATTTATAGTCCATTGACTTTTTCTTGTTTTGGCCATTCTAAACCCAAACGGAGTCCATTTTTCGAACTGTTTCCACCACTGGAATTAGCATGACAAGACCATCATGATGGTCAACTTGTTTTCTTATTTTTTCCACATCATTTTTTGAGCATTTTTTAGACACCACTAGTCGCCTCGTTTTGTGTGCCACTTTGGCTGCTCTCCATTTTTTTATATATTTTATATCATCAGATTCATTTTTTCGAGCCCATGATGATGCCTGAGATCATTTCTTGCTCTCACCCCCATATTTTTTGGGTATTTTTTCCAAAACGCCCCCCGTTGCCTCGGTTTGCATGCCACTTCAATCATTCTCCATTTTTGACACTTTTTATATCGCCGGATTCATTTTTCTGAGCTCGTGATGATGCTTGAGGTCATTTCTCGCTCTCACTAGGTACAGTTTCAACACTGTGTCTCGACACCTTGCTACCTCGGTTTGCGCACCACATCGGCCGCCATCGAATTGTTCCACCGTTTTACATGAGCCATTCACTCCTTTCATACTACAATTATTTCGTTATTTTTCCACCATTCATTATCCCGCAAGGAGGCCCACCAGTGCTCCCCCCCTCCCTCATTCTTGGTCATTATCAATGTTCCTTGATTGAGCACTTCCTCCTTTCCTGGCCATTCCTTTTGTTCGGTATAATTTTATCCCTTTTTCGAGCCAGACAAGTCCTTTACGAAAAAGACACTTAGGGAGTTTCTGTTAAGCTCTTTTCTCACACCTAAAACGATGAAAAGATCGCCGAGTAATCTTGCTTCCTTTCATGCTCGTTAAAGTACCTGAAAGGGCGTCTATCTGGTATAAGTTTAACCCTTTTCCGGACCTGGTACACTAATTATGAAAAATGAATACTCTAGTCACACTGGCTAGAAGAGTTCTTCATTGCATCCTTTTATGCTTCTTTGGGCCTTGGAGACTAACACATGAAAAAGCAACCCCCTGGAGTCTTCTTATCACTTTCAGAGACTAACACACGAAAAAGAAACCCCATAGAGTCTTCTTATCACTTTTAGACTCTCTAAAATTGAAAGCAACCACGAGCATGAACTATCTTGGGCTCGTACAAATCCACACGATAGTACCATTCCATTATTTCAGAGTCTTCTTATCGCTTTCAGACTCCTTAAAATTGAAAGCCATCATGAGCATGAACTGTCCTAGGATCGTATACATCCACACGACAGTGCCATTTTGAACACACTTCTTCTAGTTCCTTAACCCATGAAGAAGTCCCCCCGTGCCTCTCGGCACTATGATCGATCATCTAGGTAGCACCCCCAATCAGGTCACCTTTGTTCAGAGTATTCTGCAGTCTCCTGCCATTTTACACCAACTCAAGTATCACTCATCCCAATCACTATCCTTAATCCATTACAGCTATGATCCCTTTCCCACCAGTCAGTTTCATATGCTTTCTGATCATCCCCCGTCCTCATACTCTGAACAAAGGAAGTTTGAAGTCCACCCACTCTACTTGCCCAGTTATCCCCCATAGTCTGATAGTCCTACCATCAGTACTCTCACACTTTGGTTCTTCACCTCGTTCTCCTATCAAGAAAACATCATTGCCTTGCTAGTTGCAGGTCTCCCTCTGTCGACGATAACCCCTCTATTCCAGAGGTCCCTGTGCCTTGGACCCATCACCATCTGTGGTGAGTGCCTACAGACCATTTTGAGAGGAGTCATCATTGCCTCTCCGAGTGGTTGTTTCTCACATGCTCGACTTCAACACCTTGATCGCATCGTTAAGAATTGCGTAGGGTATATATCCCTTCAGTTATTGGTCGAAGACCCTAGATTTCCCCGAACTCTAGCACATTGGTGAGTCACATCGGAACACCCAGTTATATGCTCCCGTGGATTTCCAGGTTGCGTTGGCGATTGTATTCAGAAGCCATCCAGTTATATGCTTCCTTGAGTACCCAGTTCAGTTCCATTTCATTGTACCATTGAGGGTACGACTCCCCATCACTATGATCTAGCAGCTCATCAGTTCCTTTGGTACCACACTCAGCAGCACTGTAGTTATTCCAGTGTATCAGTTCTTTAGCCCTGACATGGTCAGCCTAGTAGTATGTCCCATATTTGCATCCCCTCTGGACCCTTTTGATGTACATAGTGGTTCTCTATGTATCTTCCAGGTTCCCCCTTTTTCAGGCCTCACAGTTATTTTTTATGTATCTTGTTATGAGCATGGGTATGCCCGCCTCGTCCATATATTGAGATTCTTCCTCATTCATTATTTGAGGCCATGTATATTTCAGGTCCCCATTTTTTGGACCCTCTTGTTATTGTTTTATATCTTGATACGAGCATGGGAATGCCCGCCCCGTCCATATGTTCAGATTCTTCCTCATTCATTATTGAGGTCATGTACTTTCAGTTTTTGCAGTTTTTTCGGGACTGTTGTTCTGGGCTCTAGTTCGTTTCTTCTCCTCTCCACACCCCAGGAAAACCATAAAAGACTTATGATGTCTATCGCCCATACGATGAGCTCCTGCCCTCACACATCAGGGGGCAATCTGTTAACACCCAAAAAGTTCTCACTACCTCATCTACCCCATTACATGACTCATTTGTCCATATTTCCTACCATATTTGCCTCCAAAACCTTAAAATCCCATTAAAAAGCCTCCAAAAGGCCACAAAACCATTAAAAAAGCCTCCAAAAGGCCAAAAAACCCCTTTTCCCCCCAAAATAATCCAAAATTCCTCCAAAATAGCAAAAACCCCCTAAAAGGGAATAAAAAAATACAAAAAAGAGGAAAAAGAGCGAAAAAGGAAGTAAAAACCCTATACAGCTGACCTAAAGCATATGGTTCCCAAAACCATGGGCCAGCACTCCACCACTAAAAACCTATAAATAGGTGATGGAGGCTCCTCATTTCATATCCACAGTCAACCACACCCTTACTCTACCAAAATCACTCCTGAAACCCTAACTCACCCTTGAGCTACTTTCACATTTGAGTGCCCCTTTGGCCCATTTCCAAAACCCTTTGGAGAAAGAGGAAGGAACAACATTGGAGCTTGGAAGCAACCCTCCTGGACTGCTGCAAAGGCTTCATCAACCTTCACATTGGAGGTATAATCAATACAAAAACCATTTTTATTATCTTGTCTTTTCTATTTATGCACATGCTTAGAGTAGTTTAATGTTTTACAGTACTGTCTTTTATTTACTGTATTTTCTGAACTGCTACTAAGGAGTCCCTTCTCCTTAATAGATGCTCATTTGCACAAGCCAGGGTGAAAACCCTAACTACAACCTGTGAATTTTATCAAAACCATTTTCGACAGTGCGCCTCCTCCTTCAAATAATATGCCATTCCGGAGTTCCTGTTGTAATGATCCATGGATTTTTCCATCGACGGATTCTATGTCTGGAGACATTGCACAAGTTCGGATGCCTATGCCCTTATCTGTAGTAGAGATCACTTACGATCACATCCAACAAACCACTGCAGATCCGGATCTCTCTTCTTCCCAGACAGTTGAAGAAGATCCCATTACGCTACTAGTTTGGGTAGCCAACTCATCTTGTTCACACGAATGCCTTGATGGTACTCTACCTTCGGATGGAGATTTTATCAATTCCATGCATGGCAATGACGTGCCTTGGGAGGATTTCTATCATAGATCTCATTCCCTTCCCACCCTCGGTCTTATTGAATGAGATGAGCCTATAATACAACTTGCCATCCATTTGAATTTGGATCCATTCACAGTCTCATCCAGCCCTGATTTGACGTTTGAGTCTGATGAGTCTTTAGACTCTCCTATAGATCTGCAAATCGGTGATCCTAATGAGTTTGATTCTACTTCTAGAATTTCCAACTCCCGTGATGATGAATTTTCCACTGCAGTTTCCTCCACGTCCTTCAGCTTTTCTCTTCATTCTGAAGTTGATCATTTTGATCCCTCAGGTATTGGTACGATGGCACCTTCAGTGGTTAGCTCTACCTGCGTTATGTCTGAGGTTAACAATAGTAAAGCTGAAAGTGTTTCTACCGCAGTGACTTGTATCAGATTTTTCTTTACACATGTTTTAGAGATGATCTTGGTACTTATGTTTCTTGGAGACAGGATTCTTAGCTGGACTTATACTTGTTTACTGGTCCTTTTTGACATTTGCTTCGTTCATGGCAGGCATATTTGGAACCTTGCATATAGGACTCCATAAATTTGCAGACACCCCCTGAGTGTCCTTATCTTGCTCATGTCCTTGCATTATGCATAGCTTTGTCCCATGCGCTTGGAACTAGTCTCGCATGTTCCTGACACTCATCTGCTCTCATTACGAGCATTCTTCCATATCTCCTTTGAGCTCGTTAAGAACAGTAAGGAGATCACGAGTTTACTTTTTCGGGCTCGTTAAACCTTTACGAAAAATATTTTTATAAAGTCTTTTTTAAGCCCTTGTTAGACTTTTTCAAATCAAACAAGATTGCCGAGTATACTTGTCATTTTAGACTTGTTAAAGGATTTGAAGAGACATTCACTTAGGTATAAGTTTACCCTTTTCCAGACCTTTGTGGATTAATTATGAAAAAGGTATACTCTAGTCATATGTGATTAGAAGAGTTCTTTTCTCATTGTTTTACACTTTTTCGGGTAAGGAGACTAACTTTACGAAAAAGGACTTCTCAGTTATATCATGTTGTGATTGCATTGCATCATCCTACTTGCCGCTTGAGCCTTGTGCTGACTCCCGCTTACTCAGTTATTAGCTTGGTTCTTGATCACTTTTCCCTGTCGAGCCCTACAGAGCTTATATATTTTCCCTTCACAATTTGATGACCTTTTGACCCTGAGGGAACACACCCCCGAGTGTCCACATCCTGCACGCACTTCTTTGCATTGAGCATAGGTATGTTCCACTGCTTGGGACTAGTCTGCTAGCTATTTGACACTCATTCCCTCATCTATTGTACTATAAGCAATTTTATTCTTTTTCAAGCTTTTCCCAAATATGAAAAAGACCCAAAAAATCAAATATTCCAAAAAGCCAGATGGGATTATGGTCACTATTTCTTGTTGGCAGCTGTTGTGTCGCCTTTGAACAGAGCATTCATTCCACTCCATACATTATGAGTCAAGACTATAGTTGGGCCTTAGGAGCTGTACTTGTTTCTCAGTTTTCTCCACTGATTGGTTAAGCTTCCAGTCATTATGGAGCCCTTTGTAATGCCTCCTGCATTGCATAGTTTATGTCAAGTCTATGCTTCATGAGTCTATCCATCTACTCATGCTCTTGTTCAAAGGAAGTCCTGAAACCAGTGTCGGCCACTCCTCAGATCTCTTGACTATTGCATGTTGGCCATCCTTATTGAGTCAGTCCATTTCACCTGAGATCTTCCAAATCTTTCAGCATTGCTGGTACCTCGTGCTAGTTGATGGGGGATGCCTTAATGCCCTCCTTCCAGCAAGTCTCGTTCCGTTGACTTCAACTCATTTATTCCGGGACTTGAGGCTTAGATTTCAGTTGAGTACCTTGAGGCTTGTAGTCATTAGTGGCAGGTTCTCTCGCCATTGACAGTTTTGGGAATACATCAATGTCCCCTGATGGATGGATTCATCCTAGTGTTTGAATTCAACCCATTTATTCACACTCTGATGATTGTGCTCTGTGCCTTGATGCCCATTTTCATTATTAGTGGGTCATCTCGCATCTGTTAATGGTATACATCATTGACCGGTAATCAGACGATGTCTCATCAGGTTCGACCCCAACTCCTTTATTCACTTGATGGGACTTGCACCATCGAATACTTGTGTAGAAGACCCCAGGCGATTGTGGCATTCAGTATGCTACATATGACTTTGACTTTACATTTGAGATATCACCTCTCAGATTTCAGCAATTTGTACCTCCAGTTTTGCACTAGTTGTCTTCTTTTCAGCAGAAGATCATATCTTACTGTAGAGGGATCATGGCTATGATCACTTATGACATGTATTTACTTATGTACTGCCTATTCATGGCCATTGTATCAGATTGTTGTACTATACCAACATATATTCAGAGATATTATTGTATTATAACGTGTGAACCGTTCTTTCCACTTGTGTCTCCATCACTCCACTTCTGAGTTTTATAATGTATTTCGGCCATCGTAGCACTTTTAGTCTCTGACCTCACACGTTAGGGGGCATCTATTACACAAAAATATTCTACCCTGTGAGCATCAGCATTATTTGGCCTGTAGGATCCATTTCAGTGACTCAGATCCATTTTTATCCTTCAGTGATACCAGTTTGCCCTATTTTTGTTCCTACCCACATGTTGCATCACTATAGCATGCGTACCCGCGAGTTATAGCACTATAGCCCACGAGTATCAAGTAAAATGGTAAAAAACCACTATTAATTACTTTTTACTCCCAAAAAGTGGTCATTGGGTGACCTTTGGTTCTCCATCTGCCCAAGTAACGTCTTGATGAGTCCTTTCACCTACCTTTGAGAGGACTATATATTGAGCACATATGGATTATGGACGAGGGGAAGAAGAGAAGAGTAAAGGCACTCTAGTGGATTTTTTCCCTATCTTGAGTCTGCACTCATTGATCCTTGTAGTTGTGAACCCGTTATGTTCACCTTCAAAACTCTTTTCTAGTTTGAGTTTGCCATTCATGGAGGATTGAAGTGGTGAAGGCACAAGTGGATTGACCTAGATCTTGGTTCAGATTGGTTGTCGACAAGAGGTCATATCACTTGTACTTCTTCTTGTTCATTAATAGAAATACTCATATTCTTGTCCATTCATGGTATGAATGTTGTTTATTATACATTGGGTTACATTTGCTTATGATATTATGGATCATTGTTATTGATAATGTTAATGTCAATTATATATTATATGTAATTGTTGGATATTGGCTGTCAAGACTAATTTGCATATTACAAGTGCGTGGATTGAAAGCTACAACGGGGATCTACATCAAATGCTGGATCGACGTTGGTTACATTTCTCCATTATCTTAACATTTTCATTTATAATAGCATTGCTTTGAGAATTGAGTAGATTTCTGGTAGTCATCTGTCTGTTGTGGTATTCCCAAGCCATAGTGAGTTTTCTCCAATACAGTGCCTTATCTTTAGGATATGCAGGGGTAGGCTCCAGGACAGGGTCTTCAAGTAAAATGGCTAATAAATTGGCCAATGCAAGGAGAGGGGACTCAAGTATGGGGTCTTTTGCTTGATCATCGAGATTGTCCAGGTGCATTGGCTCAATGACTGATTGAGTGATGGACTGATCAATGGTCTGGTTGTCGGACTGGATGATGGTCGGGTCGACTGTCTGGTCACAATTAGCCCTTCTTGAATTCATGGGTATGAGTGAAAAGAACGAGGGTTCTGTGAATGTATCCTCGTGGACATGCTTAGGGGAAGATGCATGATCAGGGCGTATTTCTCTGGGGGCATCCTCACTAAACCTTACAACCTTGGAAACCTTTTCTTTCTTGGCATATTTTTGGGCCGGCTCATTGCTATGGGTTAGGAAACGATGGCATTTTTGAGAGGCAGGGGGTTTAACCATAGGCTTCTTGACTAGGTGAGGGTTTAGGGTTTCAAAGACAAAACGTTCCCAAGTTTGACCCTTTTCTTCCAATTGATGAGTGCTCAGGATTTTTATAAGGAAATGGTGATACAAACTGCTAGTAGGGTTAATAGTATTCTTTCGAACCTGGATAGACATCTTTTCTAGGATTTTTAGGAAATAGAAAGGGAAATTTAGGGGTTGATTATTAATAAAGTGTGCCAATAATCGAAAATGACAGGCTTTGAATACTGAAAAATTAACTTCATAGGTGATTAAGTGAATAATGATGGTTAATGGCTCAAGGTACTCGGGCCTAACCCATTCTCGGTGAACCCCTTTTACACCTTCAACATGCTGATACTCAGGCTTGAGGGTGAAATCATGGGCTGTCCATGGGAGAAACAAATGCTTGTGCCAACATGGACCTTCCCTGGGCAGCTTCGTAGCCGCATCTATGGATTCTTCTGTCACTAGAAAGGTAAGATGGCCGACCTTGTCTGTCTTACCATCAAACCCTTTTGCAAACAATAAGGATATTTCGTGGTCATGATCGTCAAGGAGGCGAAGGAACTGACCCCATCCAGCACGCAAAAATATCTCACGGCAAGCCTTAAACTCAGAAATGCGGAGGAGATCCTGGTAACTGCCAGGCTCATGACGGGTAGGCATTTTGAACAGATGAATAGAGGGAATGCACGAAATTGTAGTGGATGGGGTTTGGTAAGTTCAGAGCATATGAAGAATGAGCAGAATGAGGCAGGGTCTATGCAGGGGGTAGATTTAAAACAAGGGCCGTTTGGACAGTTGAACGATCGTGGAGAGAGATCTCACATGTACAAGTGATACACCATAATTTGAGTTTCCTTGAGTCGTGTGCCACCTTAGAGATATGTAATTATGAATTTATATGGTTTATAATGTATTCAACCATGTCCAAAGTAAAACTTTGGACAGGTAGAACATAAATTTTATGAGGGACATAATTACACATGAAATATCGTAATGCTTCAGTGCATGAACGATAAGTGGCACGACAAATCTTAAATCGAGGATAAGAATTATAAAACAATGCCCAAAAATGTATGACTGACCAAGTTATTTGATAAGACAAGATGAGTATGCAAAGAGAGCGTTTTAATTCGGTCCTTGTTATGACTAGTTAGTTAGATATATCAACAAAAATTGAAAATTTTAAATGCCTTGGCATAATATTATTTCAATCTATGGTTTCATTCAATACTCCCTTCAAATCGCTATTTATTAGCCTCGTTCGTCAATTTATTTGGATCATCATTCGACCCTTCATTCAACCCTTCATACATACTTTTGTACAAAAAACATGTTTTGATGGATCTGGCTGTTGTTGATTATGCAGAGAATTTTTCTGTAACTTTTAAGTCACATTCTTTCTTATTTGTCTTTGACCAAAACAAGCTTCTTTCTACTTTTTGCATTATCCTAAAAACACCTATTATTTTACCAGAGATACATGATCTTTTTCATTAATATTCAGAGAGTAAAAACAATTATGAATCCTCCCCCAAACCGAAAATATGGCGTGTCCTCAATGTAGATGATTCAGATATGTACATTCATAAAAAAGAACACAACAATGCTTAAGAAGACCCTGTGAAGAATGATAGTATAACTGGTGTAAAGAAAATGCCATAAGACAACTAGTCATGCATGACTGATTGTAAAGATTTCTTGTCATCCAAAGAATATAAAGAAGGTTCACTGTAAAGTTGATGAGACTTCTAGAATTATGGGCCCATTTCTAGGATGGACATATTCTAGGTAGTGGGTGAATTAGATGATAGGGTCCAAGTCCAACTTACAACTATTCTCTAATGAAAGTATAAATAATTGGCTTAAACATGTATTTATATACTCAGGGTTTTGATGAGCCATGTGGATAGCGATGCATTAACCAAACCTCTTTTACCCGATATTGCCCCACTCCCAGCCGGCTTGTTCAGTACCTGTTAACACCCAAAAAGTGTTCACTACCTCATCTACCACATTATATGGCTCATTTGTCCATTTCCCTACCATATTTCCCTGAAAAACCCCAAAAAATCCCATTAAAAAGCCTCCAAAAGGCCTAAAATGCCTCCAAAAGGCCACAAAACCATCAAAATAGCCTAAAAAAGGCTAAAAAACCCCCTTTTTCCTCTAAAAATAGCAAAAACCCCTAAAAAGGGAATAAAAAATATAAAATAATGAGCAAAAAGAGGAAAAAACCCTATACAGCTGCTCTAAACCATGTGTTTCCTAAAACCATGGGTCAGCACTCCATCACCAAAAAACTATAAATAGGTGATGGAGATCCATTATTCCATATCCACAATCACAAGCACCCTTACTCTGCCAAAATCTCTCTCGAAACCCTAGCTCACCCTTGAGCTACTTTCACCTTGAGAGCCACTTTTGGCCCATTCCCATCATTGGAGAAGGAGAAGGAGCATATTGAAGCTTGGAGCATCCTCTTGGACACTGCAAAGGGCTTCATCAAACCTTCTCATTGAAGGTAATATCAATACAAAAAGCCATTCTTTCAATTTGATGTTTATGTTTCATGCTTGTTTTAGAAATAATTTAATTTCTGTTTTAGCTTAATTAGTTTAATATACTGAACTGCTACTAAGGAGTCCATTCTCCTTAGTAGGTGCTCATTTGCACAAGCTAGGGGTAAAACCCTAGCTACAGTTTTTGGCGACTCCCCTAGATTTGGAATTTCTGGTTTCTGTTTTGAATTTTTTACTTTCGGCTGTCCCTTTTGGCCGCCGCATACCGCGTCTTTTCCCTCTGCAGTCGCATCCCGACCGCGCCTTCCAGGCCTTTACCTGCGATTCGACCGCGGCTCTCAGACTGCTTCCGACGCCCAGCCGGCGGATTCAAGTCTGTTACCTGCGATCCGACCGTGGCTAATCAGCCTGTTTGCCGCGATCTGACTGCGCCTGTCGGCCATTTTCCCGCGTCCCAACTGCGACTCTCAGCCTCTTTCTGGCGTCCCGACTGCGTCTGTTAGCCCTTTTGCCGTGACCCGACTGCGTCTTTTTCCCTATTTCCTGCGTCCCGAATGCCTCTGTTGGGTCGATAGCCGCGACCTGACCGCCGCTGTTTCCCTCAAACCCACGGTCGGCCTGTTCTGATTCGCCACAGACCCGCGGTCCGATTACTGCTCTTTTCCTGTTTTGAGCCCAGCCCCTTTTGCTGCAATATTTTCTGCATCTGAACAGCCTTCTATCCCACCTACAGCCTCACTACCTTACAGCCTTTCTGCAACATAATTTCTGTTCCTTTTACAGATTTCATTTTACAAATTTCAGTATTTTAAATTCAGAAAATTTTGCAAGTTAAACTTTCAATGTCAGTATTAGTGATAGATTGGAAGTTGCCCCCCTTGTGGCACTTCTATTTCTGGGTTCATAACCTCACAAGCACACACTCTGTCACATAAATCAAGTGAGCCTTAAAAAGTACCTAATTGAACCAACATTCTAACCCCACTTGGGGAACACAAAAGAATCATTGTAGTTAGGTAGGGTCGGGGGGATAGGCTTCCAATAACACCCCTCGGTCACTTTCACTTGAGACATAGTTGTTGTCCAAATAGGGAACCAAAATCCCCTAGTACTTTTTGGCACGGTCACGACCAGTTTGTCAGAGGGCCTCTCCCTTAGGAGGGTTGAAGTCGGGAGACTGGTTCCGGAGGCCTGAGTGGAATACCGCACTCCATTCAGTAACCGAAGGGCTACCTTTCGCAGTTCGCGGGATATCCCTGTATAGGGGTATTGCGGTCAACGAACTAAACGGCAGATTCACCTTTCTGGACGTGTCATGAACGGGGTATCTTAGTTGCCATTCTTCTAGGATTGACTACCCGGTGTCCCTCCCGGTAGGGGGATATCATAGCCACTTGGCTTTCCTACTCATATTGTCTGACTTGGATTTCATCACCTTGCAGAGGATATGTTTAGTTGAGTCAGAATACTTTTAGTTAGGTGTTTGCATGCTCCTTTACCTCCCTTTGGTCTAGTGAGTCCACCATTTTTTCTTTTTAGGAAACCTGCTGCTTGTTGGTATTCTGACCATCTTTGTTGTTACTCCACCCATTGTAGCACAGCTGTTGCAGTGGGTGTTTTGAGTTGGTTGTTGACCTGAGTGCCTTGTTTTTTAGCTCTCCTCCTGCACACACGGTTGCATTAGGATTTTTTGAGCTGTTTTTATACTCACCTCAACCCACAGAGATTAGACACCATCTGTCACCATTGAGTCCCCGAGACATTCTCGGTGCCTCAGGGGTGAGCCCCCACAGCACGGTTCTCTTGACACCACTCGTCATAGATTTCGATCATCATCCGTTGATACCACCCATCACAGATCTAGAGCCTTGTCACTTGACTCCACTCGTCAGCGACGTAGGTCTCCGTCACCAGATAGTGACGCACCTTACTTTACCTCCGATTCTGAGACAGAGTCTGAGAACCCTATTTATACTGCCCCTACTAGCCCCATGGCTGGCACGACTTCCACTCCGTTTGTCATAGGGACCATTGGTGGCACATCCACCACCACACCAGTTACTACACCTGTTTTGGGTATGCCCTCCATGGGGCCCCCATCTACCGTTCCCCTCACGGTACCTATTCCCGCAGCGGGAATACCTATCCCCACTACGTCAGTGGCTCACACTACCAATGGTGGTGCTGGACCATCCTCCACTACCTCAGTTCCCCCACTTGGGGGCACCACCCCACATCTTGTTCCTCCACTTGGGGGCACTAGCCCCAACTTGGTCCAACCCACTACTGTGTCACATTCTTCTTCCAGTTTGCCATTCATGGCTAGCCTCAACCTACCTGACCTGGCCAGATTGACCAACGATCCTATTCGACACGACCCTACATGGCCTCATATGCCTACCAAACTACCCTCTGACATCCCTAAGTTCGAGGGAAAGGCCGGTGAGGACCCACCAAACCATATCATGTCTTTCCACTTATGGTGTTCCTCTAACTCCATTGTGGACGACTCTGTTCGCCTCCGTCTCTTACAGCGCACCTTCAATGGCTCTGCAACCAAGTGGTATATCGAGCAACCTCATGGGACCCATGCCACCTTTGCTTCCCTCACCTCTACCTTCCTGCAGTTCTTCCAGTTTCCTATCCGATATGACGCGGGCGTCGAAATCCTCTTATCCTGCAGACAAAACACGGCTACCCATATCACGGACCACATCCATGAGTGGCGTCGACGCCGTAGCTTATGGAAGATCAAAATAGATGACCGTATCTTCCTAGATTGGTTCCTCAAATCCCTTCTCCCTGTTATTGCTAAGGATGTGGCCTCAGAAAGACCCCAGTCTGAGGAAGAGGCCATCCTTAAGGCTCAACAGTTCGACCTCATTTACGCCCAATCGGGTTACCTTTATACCATTATACCTGATGCCCCTCGCGGCGAGTCCTCCCAGCATGATGCGCCGGGGGCATCCCATGCTGCAGATGGTATCATCGGCCGTGTTTCTTCGCATCCCCAACCATTTTCTATAGCACGTCCTACCCCTGACCCCGACCTGTCGCGGGCTACTTCACAGTCTGGAGAAACCAACTCGTATGCTCCTATGACACATCACCATTCCCATGGACCCTCATGTCCACCTCAGTGCTTCAGGTATGCGACTCCTGCTTATGCTCCTCCAGTCGCCCCTCAGCCTTACTACCATCAGCAGGCTGCCTCAGCTCCTGCGCCTTCACAAGCCCCACCAGCTTATTATCCGCCACAGGCAGCCCCTGCGGAACATCCACAACCTGCTCCGCAGTCCTATCAGTAACCCCCTCAAGTTGCTGCACCTGCTCAGCCTCAACCTACATATCATCCTCCGCAGCCTGCTCCAGCACCTGCGCAACCTCAAAATCCACCTGCTGCCCAAGGGCAAGTTTACGCCCAACAAAACCCGCAGCAAAACCAGAACAACCAACGCAACCAGGGCCAACAGAACCGCGGCAAGGGCCGTAATCGTGGAAACAACCAACCTGCAGACCAAGCTGGTCAACCGGCTAATCCCCCCGACAACAACAACGCGGCCCCCGCTAATCAAAACCCTGATCGCCCACCCAAGCAGGCTAAAAACCCCAATTTGTGAACAAACCATCCTTGTTCTATTTGCGGGGTCTATGGCCATTACACACATGCTTGCCCACACTTAGAGCGAGCTCGGCAACTCTGGGTTGACGAGGCCCATCGCCAAGGGCATGCGGCTCCCCAAGCACCGCCCAACCCCCCCAACCTCAACAACCCCCTTTGGTGCTGCAAAACCCCTTATCGACCCAAGGCGTAGTGAACACTCAACCGTTGGCTCCCCCTCAAGCCAACGCGCCTCAACAACAGCAGATCACTTACGCTGCTCCTGATCAACCCATGTTTGACTCAGGTACCCACCACTTACTGATGATGTCATCTGCTGACGTCAATCTCCAGACCCGTCGGAACCAATATGGCTCCACCTCTGAAGCCAATCCCACGGATAAAACTACTAACGCCCATCCCACTGACCAGGCGTTACGTATACCTCCGCCTCCCATAGACGGCGCTGCAAAAGCCCCTCGTTTCCCACTTCGCCGAATCAACAATAACCCTAATGCGCGCGCTGCGTCAAACTACAACATTGTAGACGACCTAGCCCAATCTCCCCCAGCGATGTCTGCGTTAGAAGTCTTGAAGAACTGCCCTTCCCAGTGCAAGACTTTACTTTCTGCCATTGGGGGGATTGACCCAAATGATTCGCATTTGATGGCATTTGATTTAGACCAGTCTGAACCACGCCTACCTTCGAGCTTAGCATTCCAAGTTACTGTCTCCGTTAGGAATCTTGTCATCCACCGGTGCATCATCGATGAGGGTGCCTCCACATGCGTTATGTCTACATTCGTATGGCAGAAGCTCGGATCCCCTCCTCTCCAGCAGTCCACCACTGCGTTACGTGCCTACGACGGTCGTTCGGCCCAGCCCCAAGGCCTCCTACCCAACGTACCCGTCCAGTTAGGTGGTAAAACCGTCCTTATTGACATAGAGGTAATCAATGCCCAATTGGATTACAACCTTTTACTTGGCCGCAGCTACATGTATGCCATGCGGGCGGTTGCCTCTTCCATCTTTCACACCATGATGTTCCCCCATGAGGGACGCGTGGTTAAAATTGACCAGCTCACATACTATGATCCCAGTGCTCCCGCGGCACCTGAAAACGTTCTCCCCATGGTTGAACAACCTGTTTCTCCTGCCACCACTTCGTTTGTGTCCTCTTCGGGGCCTGGAGTCTACTCAGACGCACCGATGACCTCCACCTTTCAATCCATTCCTCCGCCGTCATCTATGCCCGAAATGTCCGACTTATGTACCTTGTCCCATGACAACCTACCACCTAATACTCAACCACCCTTGTTGCCTAAACCACCATTGGTACCTAGCCACATTGGTGTTACACCGATCCATACGATCCCCTTCCTAGTCCCTCCATCGGGAGTAGTAAGCGCCCCGGTCATGGCTACCCTTAGCCTCCCTGGGTTAACCTTGGGATTACCTGTATGGTATCTTTCTCCTCCCGTTCGCCCGTCGACACCAGATGTCGTCCTCCAACCAGTGCAACCCATGGCTACTACCACTCAGCCACCTCCCGGTGTCTCTACCCCTTCGTCCTCCACGACGCCCCCTCCTCCTCCCCAACCCACTGGGGGCAGAGGTCCACAACCTTACACTGCTGTACCACCTCCCAAGACAGTAAAAAACCCTCCAGTATTTCGTGCTCCTCCCAAATTCTCGCTGTGCGATGAGTTAGGCCATGCCACTCACCAATGCCCATAGTTACCAGCATTACAGAAGCACATGCAGATGCTTGACGATGACCCTAACATCCCAACTGTCGAACTCAACCCCACTCCGAAGCCTAAAGATAAGTCCCTACGTACCAACCACTCCTGCGCCATATGCGGTATTTACGGTCATTATTCACATCATTGTCCCGATCTCCCGGATTACAGAGCAGCTCTTTATGAGATGAACAATCTGGATCTTGAGACGGCACCACCTCCCATTGAGGAGATCTACCCCCCAGACTCTTCACCTTCTGGAGAGATTAATACCATCTATATGATCTCTTCCACTACCATTCCCTCGTCAACCGATTTGACGACGCAAACTTTCCGTACCGATGAGGAAGTTCTTGAGGCCCTGACTTCCCCGGATTATCCCTGGGACGATATGCACCATCGTTCCTATTTCATCCCAGAAGAATCCTCCTCTAGCATAGCTAACCAATTCACAGTTGAGTCTAAAGACTTCCTCCCCACCAAGGTCGACTGGTTCAAGGACCCTATCCCTGCTCCTGATGCCTTCGAGGAGGGTAACATGGCCAACATCTCACCTGTCATCCAAGTTGATATCGCTGCCCCAGGACGTGCCCCTGAACTCATCACTTTAGGAGCATTCTGCAGTAAACAAGAGATTGAGGACTACATAAACCTTTTCAGAGAATTCCGTGATGTCTTTGCCTGGTCCTATACCGAAATGCCTGGTCTTGACCCTGCAATTATAGAGCACCACATTGACACATGGCCTGATGTACCCCCCATTCGTCAGAAACAGCGTCCCATTCATCCCTCAAAGCTCCCAGCTGTTAAAGCCGAGATTGAGAAGCTGCGCAAGGCAGGGTTCATTTATCCTATTGCCTATACCACTTGGGTTTCAAATCCCGTTCCCGTTAACAAAAAACAAGGCACCATTCGAGTATGCACTGACTTCCACGATTTAAACCGCGCTTGTCCCAAGGACAATTTCCCCACACCATTTATTGACCAGCTCATTGATGCGTGTGCGGGGCATGAAGTCCTCTCCTTCATGGATGGTTTTTCCGGATACAACCAGATTCAGATCCGTAAGGAAGACCAGTACAAAACTTCCTTTACTACTCCATGGGGCACCTTTGCCTATCGCGTCATGCCGTTCGGCCTCAAAAATGCTCGTGCCACTTTCCAGCGGGCCATGACCTATTGCTTTCACGACTTGGTCCATATCCTGTTAGTCTACCTTGATGACCTTACAGCTCGTTCCCGGAAATGATCAGACCACCTTAACGACCTTCGGCAAGTTTTTCTGCGTTGTCGCAAATACCAAATCCGCTTGAACCCACACAAGTGTGTCTTTTGCGTTCCGGCAGGCCGGTTGTTAGGTTTCATTGTCTCCCAAAAAGGAATTACTGTTGACCCTCTAAAAGTCCAAGCCACCTTAGACCTTCCTTCTCCTCGCACGCTCCGGCAACTCCAAAGTCTGCAGGGGCGATCCAACTTCCTTCGACGCTTCGTTCCTGATTACGCCACTACCGTTCACGGTTTCTTGCGCCTGCTCCGTACCCACATACCTTTCGTCTGGGATGAGCAAGCAGAAGCTGCATTCGAAGCCCTCAAGAAGGCTCTCACACAAGCCCCTCTGATCTCCCCTCCGGATTTCTCCCAGGACTTCATCCTATACGTCTCGGCCTCCGAGCATGCCGTGTCCGGAGTCTTGGTTCAAGAAGACGCTTCCCACCAGGAACACGTCATTTACTACGTCAGCCAGACTTTGTCTGGTCCACCACTACGTTACCCATATGAGGAGAGACTTGCCCTAGCAGTGGTCTTTTCCGTCCAAAAATTGCGGCACTACATCTTAATGAGTCATACCACAGTCGTCGCCGACTCTAACCCTATGGTATATCTGTTAAACCGGCGGCTTCTGCAAGGTCGTGTCGCTAAATGGGTCATTATCCTCCAAGAATATGACCTTACCTTCAAAACACCTAAAAGCACTAAAGCCCTCGCGCTTGCCCAGCTCATTACCGATCTCCCTTCCCTTCTCCCGGCCAAACCAATCTCCGATGAGTTACCCGACAATCACCTGTTCACTATCTCGTCCGATGACCCATGGTACTGTGATATCTTGTTATACCTGCGCACGCAGAAGTTCAGACCCAAAGTTACCCGTAATGGACGCCGTCGCATCCGTCACCAGGCCTCTCGATATCTCCTCTTAGGCGATGTCCTCTACCGGCGCGGAGTTGACACAATTCTTCGTCGTTTCCTTACACACGAGGAAGCTGAACGCGTCCTTAATGACTGTCATAGCGGTGCCTGCGGAGGCCATTTCTCAGGGATGGCCACTGCCCAAAAGGTCGTCCGCGCCGAATACTTCTGGCCCACACTTTTCACCAACTGCATCACTGCGGTCAAACACTGCCATAATTGCCAACTTTTTGCCCCCAAGGCCTGGACACCTCCTGCTCCGTTACACCCAGTCGTCACCGTTGGTCCCTTTTGTAAGTGGGCCATCGACTTCATGGAATGTAGACCCCAGTCTGCCAATGGCCACAAATATATTGTTGTCGCTGTTGATTACTTCACCAAATGGGCGGAAGCCATGCCTACCTTCAATTGTACCGCTGACACTGCTGCCCGCTTCTTTTTCAACCATGTCATCGCTCGATTCGGGGTCCCTAAGCAGTTAGTCTCTGACCATGGTTCACACTTCGAAGATGCCGTCTGGCGTGAGTTATCCACCCTCCTTAAATATGAGCACCAATTTTCGTCTGCTTACTACCCCCAAGGGAACGGCCAAGTAGAAGCCATCAATAAAATCCTCAAAACAATACTCCAACGAACGGTTGACAAGCATAAGTCCAATTGGCACCACATGTTGTTCCCTGCCTTGTGGGCTTACCGCACATCCACTAAGACCGCCACTGGTTTTACACCATTTCATCTAGTTCACGGTATAGAGTCTGTTCTCCCCATCGAATGTCAGATTCCTGCCTTACAGATCGCCGTTGAGCTTCTCCCTGACACCTCCCCCATCGAGCAGCGTTTGCTGCAACTCGAACAAGCCGATGAAGACCGTCGGGCCACTCTCCAGAACATCGAAGCTGCCAAAAACCGCTCCAAAGCAGGTTATGATAAACATGTTCACCCTTGAACTTTCCATGAAGGGGACCTCGTCCTCTCCTATGACCAAGCCCATGACAAAACCGGTAAAGGGAAGTTTGAATCTATGTGGCAAGGCCCTTACGTCGTGCAGACCTGCCTCGGCAAGGGGGCATACATCTTAGCTGACTCCGAAGGCCGTCCTTTGCGCAACCCTCGTAATGGGTTGTATCTCAAGCGTTTTTACCCATAAAAGAAACCCGCGGCCTCATTGGTCTGCGTTGTACAGTACTTTCGTTTTGTTTTAGTCCGTTTTTCAAACCATTTCCACCATTGGAATCAGCACGACGAGACCGTCATAATGGTCACCTCGTTGCATTATTTTTCGTTTCGTTCTTCTTTGCCCATTTTTCAGACACCATTAGTCACCTCGGTTTGCGTGCCACATCGGCCGTTCTCCGTTTTTCACATGTTTTATATCATCGGATTCATTTTTCCGAGCCGGTGATGACGCTTGAGATCATTTCTCGCTCTCACCTTCAGTTTTTCTGGGCTTTTTTCCAAAATGACCACGTCACCTCGGTTTGCGTGCCACATCGGCCGTTCTCCATTTTTCGAATTTTTTATATCATCGGATTCATTTTTCCGAGCTCGTGATAATGCTTGAGATCATTTCTCGCTCTCACCTCCAGATTTTCGGGTATTTTTCCAAAAACGCCCTCGTCACCTCAGTTTGCGTGCCACATCGGCCGTTACCCATTTTTGACATCCATTATATTGCCGGATTCATTTTTCCGAGCTCGTGATGATGCTTGAGATCATTTCTCGCTCTCACCTTGGTACAATTTTCAACATTGTGTCCCGACACCTTGCTACCTCGGTTTGCGTGCCACATTGGCCGCTATCGGATTGTTCCACTTTTTTACATGAGCCATTCACTCCTGTCATACTGCAAATGTCTCGTTATTTTGCCACCATTTCATCTACCCCGCAAGGAGGCCCACCAGTGTTCCCCACTACCCTCGTTCTTGGTCATCATTACTGTTCCTTGATTGAACACTTCCTCCTTGCCTGGCCATTCCTTTTGTTCGGTATAATTTTATCCCTTTTTCGGGCCGGACAAGTCCTTTACGAAAAACGCACTTAGGGAGTTTTCGTTAAGCTCTTTTCTGACTCCTAAAAGAATGAAAAGATCACCGAGCAATCTTGCTTCCTTTCATGCTCGTTAAAGTACCTGAAAGGGCGTCTATCTGGTATAAGTTTAACCCTTTTCCGGACCTGGTAGACTAATTACGAAAAAGGAATACTCTAGTCACACCGGCTAGAAGAGTTCTTCATTGCATCCTTTTATGCTTCTTTGGGCCTTGGAGACTAAATCTACGAAAAAGAAACCCCCTGGAGTCTTCTTACTTGCTTTCAGACTCTCTAAAATTGAAAGCAACCACGAGCATGAACTTTCCTGGGCTCGTAAAATCCACACGACAGTACCATTCCATCATTTCAGAGTCTTCTTATTTGCTTTCAGACTCCTTAAAATTGAAAGCAACCACGAGCATGAACTGTCCTGGGCTCGTAAAATCCACACGACAGTACCATTTTACACACACTTCTTAAGAAGTTTTCCCCCGTGCCTCCTGGCACTTTGATCTATCATCTCGGCAGCACCCCCAATCAGGCCGCCTTTGTTCAGAGTATTCTGCAGTCTCCTACCATTGTAACACAGCTTGAGTCTCCCTCAGCCCAGTAACCTTCCCAGATCCCATACAGCTATGATCCCTTTCCCCTCAGTCAGTTTCATATGCTGCCAGATCATTCCCATTATCATATTCTGAACAAAGGAAGTTTGAGTCCACCCACTCTACTTGCCCAGTTGTCCCCCTACAGTTTATCAGTCCTGCCATCAGTACTATCACATTTCGGTCTTGTACCTCGCGCTCCTATCAAGGAAACATCATTGCCTTGATAGTTGTAGGTCTCCCTCTGTCGACGACAACTCCTCTATTCCAAAGGATAGGCCCAGAGGTCCCTACGCCTTGGACTTATCACCATCTGTGGTAAGTGCCTACGGATCATTCTGAGAGGAGACATCATTGCCTCTCCGAGTGGTTGTTCCTCACATGCTCGACTACAGCACCTTGATCGCATCGTTGAGGATCGCGTAGGATTATATCCCATCAGTTTTTAGTCGAAGACCCCGGATTTCCCCCGACTCTAGCACATTGGTGAGTCACTTTGGAACGCCCAGTTATATGTTCCCGTGGATGTCCGGGCTGCGTTGGCGTTTGTATTCGAAGGCCATCCAGTTCTATGCTTCCTTGAGTACCCATTTCAGTTCCAGTTCAGTGTACCATGGAGAGTATGACCCCAGTCACTATGATCCAGCAGCTCCTCAGTTCCTTTGGTACCACACTCAGTAGCACTGTTGATTGTTCCAGTGCACCATTTCTTCAGTTCACACATGATCAACTCAGCAGTATGTCCCAGATTTGTGTTCCCTCTGGACTCTTATGATGTACACAGTGGTCATGTATCTTACAGGTCCCCCTTTTCGGGCCTCACAGTTATGTTTATGTCTCTTGATACGAGCATGGGTATGCCCGCCTCGTCCATATATTGAGATTATTCCTCAGTCAGTATTTGAGGTCATGTATATCTCAGGTCCCCATTTTTTGGACCCCATTGTTCTTATGTTATATCCTGATACGAGCATGGGAATGCCCGCCTCGTCCATATGATCAGATGATTCCTCATCCATTATTGAGGTTATGTACTTTTAGTTCTTGCAGTTGTTCGGGATCGTTGTTCCGGGCTTCAGTTTGTTTCTTCTCTTCTCTCCACATCCCAGGAAAACCATTCATGACTTATGATGTCCATCGGCCATACGATGAGCTCCTGACCTCGCACATCAGGGGGCAATCTGTTAACACCCAAAAAGTGTTCACTACCTCGTCTACCACATTATATGGCTCATTTGTCCATTTCCCTACCATATTTCCCTGAAAAACCCCAAAAAAATCCCATTAAAAAGCCTCCAAAAGGCCTAAAATGCCTCCAAAAGGCCACAAAACCATCAAAATAGCCTAAAAAAGGCTAAAAAACCCCCTTTTTCCTCTAAAAATAGCAAAAACCCCTAAAAAGGGAATAAAAAATATAAAATAATGAGGAAAAAGAGGAAAAAACCCTATACAGCTGCTCTAAACCATGTGTTTCCTAAAACCATGGGTCAGCACTCCATCACCAAAAAACTATAAATAGGTGATGGAGATCCATTATTCCATATCCACAATCACAAGCACCCTTACTCTGCCAAAATCTCTCTCGAAACCCTAGCTCACCCTTGAGCTACTTTCACCTTGAGAGCCACTTTTGGCCCATTCCCATCATTGGAGAAGGAGAAGGAGCATATTGAAGCTTGGAGCATCCTCTTGGACACTACAAAGGGCTTCATCAAACCTTCTCATTGAAGGTAATATCAATACAAAAAGCCATTCTTTCAATTTGATGTTTATGTTTCATGCTTGTTTTAGAAATAATTTAATTTCTGTTTTAGCTTAATTAGTTTAATATACTGAACTGCTACTAAGGAGTCCATTCTCCTTAGTAGGTGCTCATTTGCACAAGCTAGGGGTAAAACCCTAGCTACAGTACCCTGACAAGTTTATGTTGGTACCATGCAAGTATAGCCCTACTGCCAACGAACCTCTTCAGTCCCCTAGCGGGTTTACTTGCACTTACCAAGCTTCCTTATTTTTTAAGATATTACTTAGCATGGACCTGCTGCCAGCAAGCCTGTTCAGTACCCCAGTGGGTTTGCTTCTTATAATGATATATATGTATATATATTTTTGTAAGGAAGCCGACTGGCACTAGAGTGTGTTAAGCCTGCTAAACACATAATTCAAAAATTTCCAGAACGACCCTTGTGAGTAAATTTTATTTAATATGGACTAGATTATAGATCATGTCAAAAGATAATAACCTGAAGCTATTCTTTGACTTCTCAGTCTATCTTCTTCATAAAAAGTTAGTAACATTCCCCATAGAAATAGAAATATCATTCCCTTTTGAGCTACCTTTTAAGGGTGCTTTGAGAGACAAGTTTTGATAATGAGTCTAGGATGAGCTAGTAGTCCATAGGTGTAAAATAGAACTTTTTGAAAAATCACAGAAATTAAAGTAGGTTCTTTAAGCAACTGTTTTGATGATAAATAAAAATGTACAAGTCTGAATCAAATACCATATGCGGAATCATAAAAGAAAGTGGTTAAAGATGATATAGAGAACACTTCAATTTTCAATTTTCTCAAATAATCAGAAGAGAAAGAGAATTATAAGTATTTTTAGAACACTTCATCTTCCAAGTATTGCATGAGCTAATTGTGAAGTTCTTGTAATCATACTGAAAAACCCTTTGTTAAATGATTTCAAATTCAAAACAATATATACGTAAAAAAAGAAAGAATTTTGGGAAAAAGGAGAGAGTCTTCCTGTTTTAATTGGAAAAATTTCATAACATTAATGAATTTCCTGAAAGAATGCATTCAGTGGTTTAGAAATGACTCTTGTTATTGAAAACAAAAACACATTTACATATATATACACCAATGAAGATAGCCCAAAAATAATTCAAAGACTGGGAGAAGGAGGAATGACTTCCTCTTCTACCAGTTTTATCTCCTTTTGTTGGAAGGCATTATGCACAAAATTTTGTTTAAATATCGGTTGATGATAAGGTCTAAGTCTATGTCCATTTACAATAGGGGAGATTTGTGAATCATCAATTGTTTTGACTTCTTCATTCTCTTCTTGGATAACAACTGATGACTTGGGCTCATCTTGCATAACTCTTCCAAACCGCAATTGAATCTCATGTATTGGTGTGGTCACAATGGGATATCATGGGAGAGATAACAACCCAATGCTATTAAAATCTTGGGTTGGTTTATGGTTAGAATTTGGTATCGGTTGTGCCGGTAATATTGTGGCCTTTGGAGGATTCTTATTCTGGAAATGGTGAGGTTGATTTGGGATATGGGGTAGTGAAGGAGGTACAAATCGAGGAAAAAGTTGCTGGATATTAGGTGGGTAAGGATAGTTAGGCATAGGAAGAGGTGGTTGAGCATAGGCTAGTCACCTCCATCCATGCGACCATTGATGTTGTTGAGCATTCTGAGGAGGGTACCATGGTCGCCGATTCTTCCAACCTGAAGCATTCCATTGTTGAGGAGGTAGATAAGTATAGGGTGGAATTTGTGATGATCCTTGATACGATGGTTGAGCTTTAGGTTTCCAAGGCCTCCTAGATGGTCCACCAATTTTTTCACTTATGTATACTGCTTGCATTCCAGACAATGATGGACAATTATCAGTTGGATGTTTTATTGTACAAAGGTGACAAACTGGGAAATTATTCCATAGACACCCCTGTCGAGGATGTTCAATCCTACACCTAGGATAGAAAAAAATCGTTGCTACCCACTCCTCATCTTGCCTCCTTTTAATGTGTAGTGTATCTAGTTGAGAACCTATTGCTTCTATGATATCTGATTTAAAGTTTTCTAATAGGTTTTCTAACTCTACCCTTGTAACTCCACTAGAACCGGATGTGTTTTCTTTTAGGTTCCTAGAATAAAATTCTCGAGAGTATCTTCCCCTCTTCCCTCTGCTCCTAGAGTAACTCCCACAAACATGTTCTTCATTCTCCATGAATATTCGACTGCCACAATGAGAAGACCTAGATGGTTTCTTTCTTGGTAAATATGTTCTGAATTTTATCCTTGGAGCTTCCTTTTGTCTAGGTTTAGTCTCTGTATGAATTTGAGGTTCTTTTTAGTGGAATTTCCTTATAAATAGAATCTTCTAATGTCCCTATAGTTTCTCCTAATTGATCTCCAAAAAGGACTTCCTTAGCTTTCTGAATCAGACTATCCCCTTTGGGTTTCTTCCAATACCTTTATGTTAAGTTAAAAGTTGGGGTGACACACTCCCTGCATAGGTTAGTGGGAATTTTAGTAGGGATTTCTACCTCATGATATTTCTAAACCTATTCATGAAAAAAAAAATTATAACTGAAATAAATTCTAACTGCAAAACTAATGTTGCTGGGTTTTTGGGATGCCTATTATAACAGATGTGCAGGTTCTTACCTCTCGTATTACCACTCACTCACCACCAGCCTATAAAAAAGAGAGAAATTCAAATCTATCCATAAGAGAAGGTTCTATCTATTTGCAACTAAATTCTACCTATCTATCTACAACTCCCCGACAATGGCACCAAAATGTTGGGTGTGTGAGCTATCTCAAAGAAAACACCTAATATTTAATTATCGACCAGGGTTGGTAATCTTAGAGTTGAGGCAAAGTATATGCTAAGGTAGAATGATACCTAAATTTCGGCTTTTCAGACCTTAAAAGATTAAATAAAGAAAATATCGAAAGATCTTTCAAAATGAAAAACCGAGTCAAACTTCGGAAAGACAACAAAGAAACTAACTGAACCTATCTAAATTACCGGATCAAAATAGTGTCAAACAATATTACTCTATTCTATGATTAAACAATAGGGAAGACAAAAACAAACTACTCTTTGTAAGAATGGACACTACTTAATCAATTCTCAAATTCTAATCTAAGAATTAGAAGAAAGTAAAGACCTACCTATGGAATAACTCAATCATACGAACATAAAACTAAGCTAAAGCAAATTATAAACTATTAATGACTTGAACAACTATTCAAAACTACTAAAGCATATAACTCCATTCTCCTTGGGAATCCTGAAGAAGTGTATCAAATGTAATTGGGATAGGGGGGAATGTGTCAAAGTGGCTTTCAAAGGTAACAAGAAAAAAAAATGGAATTAAATCTAATTTAACTTCTACAAATAAATGCAAGCTAAAGATTATCCAACTACAATTAAATTTAAACATAATGACCTATATCCTATTTATAAACGAGGGAATTGAACTGAAGAACTCTAGAAGCAAATAGAAAACTTGATAAAGATATTGTACTTCTAAACTAAATCTTATTCAGTGAATCCATTATTATCATGAGAAGAATAATCCAAGACTGAGATGATTTGGAGAATGAAATTACTAAACTTAACCTAATATTGATATTATTAACATAAAATAAATGGTACTAAAAATAAAGAATGATAAATTTTGTAACCATACAGCATTAATGAATCAAACATAAGGAAAAGATAACTTGTAAACAACTGAAGCAGGGTTTAAGGAAAGAGAAAAGGAAAATTACGGATGATGACAAAACTTGATCAAAACTTCATATGAAATACAGAAAGGTCCTAATGACTACTAGGAATACTAATTAAGGGTAAAAGAGATTATAATTTGAAGAAAACCTAAAAACTGAATTCTAATTAAGCAAAATGATGCAAGAAGTATGGAGGTCCGAATGTCGGTCCGGATGACTATCCAAATGATAGTCCAAATGGAGGAAAACGATTTAAACTAAAGAAAGGAGAAGATGTGATGATATTACCTACCATTTGGATGATGCATATGATCCTACAGTGCAGGGGAAGCAATGAATAAGATAATTAAGAGCTAGAATAAGAAAAAAAGCTATCTATGTTGGGAAACTAACTATTTCTATTTCATCTTGGAAACAAGACTGGAATGTATCTAATAACTAATCTTCTGCTACATGAGAGAAACTGCAAAATTTTAGTCTATGAGCATATATAAGAGGTGAAACTAACTAGACTCTAAGTTAACTAGGAAAACTAAATCTTTTAAATAAAACTATTTAAACAACTAAATAAACCAGACGTGATCTAAAATACTTAAGCAAACTAAATGAACCTTAGTGTGACTGGTCATCAATTATATTCTAAACAGTATTAACATAAATAACAATAATATACATATAACACATAAATATTATTTATATAAACCATCGAACATGAACAATGATAAAATACATAGCACAAAATAGCAATCTCATCTATGTAAACAACATAACATCAATTATATTACAGGACAAAAACATCATGTATAAAATAAATACAGAGATGAAATAAACAACACAATTTTATCTGTAGAGAACAAACACAAAGTATATACACTGATAGAATACCACTGGTCGTTGAGGGGCTTGTCTCAGCAAACAGAGGCTGAGCCTTAATAAATCAATCACGATGCATGCTGATAAATTTCCATAAATCTCGAACAGAGATGTATTAGAATAAAAGACAGAGTTACAGTGCGTTTGTATCCATTTGCAGATAAAAGAGACTAACAAGTCTAAAGATAAAAGACTGACTGACTATTGACTAAGGACTAACTCATCTCTGTTACAAAGAGGTCTATTTATACGGTGTTACAATGGAGGAAGCAAGTCGACCCTTTAGTGGTCGACTGCTCCAATAATAGATAGCCTTCAATACACAAAAATGGCTCTGTTTAACATCTTGTGACAATGCATAACCAAAGAGAAGCTCTACTCGGCATCCTGTGACAACTCGTAAGCCACCGAATGACCTCATAAAGTTTCATGAAAGTGCCCAGAGATTTGTTCCAAATTCCACGACGTTGATCCTTCACACAGTTGTTGAAGCGTCAATGCTCATTTGACGTGGGAAGAGATGGATGTGATGTCAAGCTGAGCATGTAGGAGAAAGGATCTTCCAGAACATCAGCTCATGTACCAACAGGGCCACGTCCCAAATGGAACCCACACGCTGGTTTAATCTCTAACGGCCTGAGCATACCTCAACCATCAATCTCGCGTGTCGAACGCAGGTCTGAATGATGGGCTAAATGCAGTTGATCATCCACAACTTCAATATGTGTCCAATTGAAGATTCATTTGAGAGCCAGAACCTGTGAAACAAATGTAGTTACTAAACAAGCCAAATAAACATCAATAAACCATAATATAACAATTTTTACCCAAAATTCATGTAATGTGTGAATAAACACATACTTGCTCCATTTGACAGTCTGAGTTGAAAACAGAGTGACTTAGGACATCAAAAATGGTGAAAGTAATGCCAATTAGAGTGTATTTGATATTAAAAAATGATGACAAAAACGGACACCAACAATAATATGTGAGAGTAATTCCTCCACTTCTCTTAGTATATAATAGAGTCAAGGGAGTCACATCGCTCACATATGATCTTTACTTATTCACACAAGTATTGCTATATGGTATTGGGGTTATTGCCATTGCTCTCTTGTAATCTTGAGGGAGATGTTCTAAATAAAATAGAAGACTACCTTCCCATGGATGTATCCCAATTGGGTGAACCACGTATATCATTTGTACTCTTTTCTCTTGTTCTCTTTCTGTACTTATTGTTGATATATTATTGTTTTACATAGATAGGTAAGCTAGTTTAGCTAGATCCATAATCTGACATGGTATTAGAGCTAGTTGCTATGTTCTAGCACCCTCTATTGCTTTCAAAATAATATTTTATCATTTGGGCATTGTTTATTTTGTATATTTGCTTTCTATCTGGTAGCCATTAGGCTTCTCATCAGATTTGGGCATGTTTCTACATTTTTTTTTTAACCCTAACCTTGTTGTGTATATTTTTGCAGAAATTTTTCAAGGGGTTCTTGATGTTATTTTTGTAGATATATATGTTTTTTGGATTCTACTCAAGGAGATCTATCTTCCGGTTGTCAAAACGATAGTTTTTCATCCAATTTTACTAGAATTTGTGTAGGTTTCCGTCTTCGGAAGATTCAACACTGTTTTCGGCCTCAAACTTGACGTTCACAGCTTTTCCTTCACAGAACCCATGGTTAACTACAACTGTGCCTACTGCGAACCCGTGAGTATACTGCATACCCACAACTTCCAGTGAGAAGACCTGCATATGATATGACATACTCATGATTGTTCTCCCTGCTAACTCGCGTTTACTTCAGTCTACTCGCGACTGACTCTACTGTAAATCCGCAAGTAACTGTGACCTTTGCCATCCAGAACCCATGAGTATCAGTTTTTATTCACTGGTTTCCTGTTGGTAGACCCGTGAGCGGCATTTCTTGGAACTTTTTAAAAAGGGCTATAAGTAAAAGTTTATTTTCCTTTACTATTTTTTCTAACTATGTTTCTGCAGATTCAGATTAGGACAGTAAAGTATTTCAGTTTTCTATTATTCCCTCTTTTTTCTTGTCATTTATAGCATTTGGGTTTTATTTTTTCTACCATTATGAATTCAGAAGTAGCTTCTGTTCTTGAACTTGTTGGTCCTAACTATCTTACATGGAAGAGAAAAATGATTGATGTTCTTAGGAGTAAGAATCTATGGAGGATTGTTAATGGTGAACACACGAAACCTGTTGATGCTCAAGATTTGGCTATATGGGAAGATAAATGTGATCAAGCAAGAGGGCTTATTGGTCAAACGGTTTCAGATAGTCTTCAAGTAAGTATAGAGGAAAAAGATAGTCCATTGAGGTATGGAAAATTATTTCTTCTTTATTTGATAAATCTGATGATGTTTGTGCTTATTACCTTGAAAATAAGATTTTTGAGCTAGATCCTACTAACTTTGAAAGAGTAGAATTATATCTTTCTCAAGTGAAAACCTTAAATAAAAAATTAAATAATTGTGGTAAAGATTACAAGAAAAGAAACACTACTCTTATAATTCTTGTAGAACAAAAATTACCATCTTGTTTTGATATGTTCATTCAAACTAAGAATAGAGCTCTTGAATTGTCTTCAAATACCATGAAACCTACTTTTGATGATTTTGTAAAGGATTGATAAATGAGCAAGAAAGGGTAATTTTTTCAGGACAACTCTCACCTAATAAGGCTCTTATGGCACATAATAAGAATCCGAAGAGAAGTTTTAATAATTCTAAAGGTTCTTGTTCACACACTTCAAAACCTACTAATAATTCTAGTAATGCTTCTAATGCACATCATGAATCTAGTAAGAAGAAGAAAGTGTATGATCCTTGTAAGCATTGTCGTAAAACTAATCATCCTGAAAAGAATTGCTTTAAATTGAAACATTTAATATCTAAGGCTAAAAAGAATGGTTATGATGAATCACAAGTAGCTTTATGTGCATCTTTGGTTTCTTCTAGTAATTCTTCTTCTAATGTGGAATGGATAGTGGATTCTGGTGATTCTTAACATATGAATGGTAATGCTTCTTTATTTACATCTTATTACAATAATAAAAGCATATCTCAGAAAATATCTATAGGTGATGGTAAACAACTTTGCGTAATTGGTTATGGTAATGTTAATGTTGCTCTTGGTCAATTGGAAGATGTTTTTCATGTTGAAAATATGCCCATCAACTTACTTTCTATTTATCGTGCATGTAAAAAAGGATTGAAATTTGAAGCTTGGCCTAATAAATATGTTCTTAGAGATATCAATCAAAATTTCAAAGTAGTTTCTTCTGGTCCTGTTGATCATACTGCTGGTTTATATAAATCTATTGGTTTTAATTCAACTAAAAGACAACCTTTGTATTCCTATATTGCTCATGCTGATGAACTAAGTAAATTATGACATGAAAGATTAGGTCATTTGAATTATGTTAAAATGCAAATGTTAACTAAAATGGTACTTGGCTTGCCTAATATTTCGTCTACTAATGGTGTTTGTGAAGGTTGTGTTCTTGGTAAACATCATAGAGAAATGTTTGATAAAGGTGGCGTGGTAAAGAACCTTTGCAATTAATTCATAGTGACATTTGTGGTCCTCTTGAAGTTCCTTCTATATCACATGCAATCTATTTTCTTACCTTTATTGATGACTTTAGTAGAAAATCATGGGTTTATTTCTTGAAAAATAAAAGTGATACTTTTTCTAAATTTAAAATATTTAAATCCTTGGTTGAGAATGAATCTGGTAAAAATATTAAGAATTTAAGAACTGATAATGGGGGAGTTCATTAAGAAATAATTTGAAGCCTTTTTATCTAAATATGACATTCAACATCAAAAGACTGTTCTTTACACACCTCAACAAAATGGTATTGCTCAAAGGAAAAACAAAACTTTAGTTGAAATGGCCAGATGTATGCTTTATTCGAAAGGATTACATAAGAAATTTTGGGCTGAAGCCATCAGTTGTGCTAACTTTATTTTAAATAGAGTTCCTACAAAATTTGTTAATCATGTTACCCCTGAGGAAAAATTCAATGTTAGGAAACCAGATATTAGTAACTTTAAAGTGTTTGGTTGTGAATGTTCGGCTCATATTCCTGATGAAAAATGGAAAAAGTTAGAACCCAAGTCTCACAAATGTATATTCATTGGTTATTCCGAGGATTCTAAGGATTATAGGTTGTTTGATCCTTCTAATTAAAGTGTCATCATTAGAAGAGATGTTCAATTTGTTGAATTCTCTCCACCACCTAAGTCTTTTGAACCTCATGTTACTCTGAATATTCCCTTATCACTTGTTACTTCTATCTCGATTACTCCTTCCAGTTCTGTGACTGATATTAGTTCACCTTCTTCTTCTTCTTCAAGTATTCCACCTGAATTCCTCGAATCTCCTGAAGTGACTTCTGTCCCTTCTAACCTTTCTATTTGGGCCCGAAAACTCTTGAATCTGTAGGAAGTGATATCGGTATCCCTTCCGATAGTCGTAGAACTAGATATAACTTTTCTCTTATGACCAAAGTTTTGGCCACAAATGATCCTACTACTTATGCTCAAGCTAAGGGTAAACCTCATTCGGAACACGCTATGTCTAATGAGTATGATTCTCTTATGAAGAACAAGACTTGGTCTCTTGTTCCTCTTCCTTCAAGAAAGAATTTAATCGGTTGTAAATGGGTTTATAAAACTAAATTTACTGCAGAAGGACAGATTGAAAATTATAAAGCTATATTAGTTGCAAAATGTTTTAATCAACTTGAAGGTATAGATTATAATGAAACTTTTGCTCCTGTTGTTAAAATGAATACAATAAGAACCATTTTATCTATTGTTGCATCTTATAAATGGGAAATACACCAAATGGATGTTAAAAGTGCTTTTTTAAATGGTAATCTTAATGAAGACATTTATATGCAACATCCTCCTGGTTTTATTAATGCTAAATAATCAAGTTTGGTATGTAAATTACACAAGTCTTTATATGGTATTAAACAAGCACCTAGGATTTGGTATGATAAAATTGATACATATTTCTTGAATAATGGTTTTAAGTGTTATATATCTGATCCTAACCTGTATGTTAAGCATGTTGATGATAATATCATTGTTATTGTTTTATATGTGGATGATCTTATTATCGCTGGATCCAACTTGTTCTCATTCAAAATATGAAAAGTGACCTTCAAAAGCAATTTGAAATGACTGATCTCAGTATATTGCACTATTTCTTGGGTATTCAAATTTGGCATCTGGCAGATGGTATTTTTCTCTCTCAACTGAAGTATGCTACATATTTATTGGCTCATTTCCACATGAGTGATTGTAAACCTGCTCCTACTCCTTTTCAGTCCGGTGTAAAGTTAACCATTGAGTGTACTACTCTTGTTGATGCTACTCTTTATCATCAGCTCATTGGTAGTTTGATATATTTAATTCACAACAGACCATATCTCTCGTTTGCCGCCAGTATGGTTTCACGGTTCATGCAACAACCTCATGAAAGTCATTGGCAAGAAACAAAGAGAATTGTGAGATATTTACAGGGTACATTGTACTATGGTGTTTTTATTCGAGCAGTAATACAGTTTCAATTTCTAGTTATACAGATTTTGACTGGGCAGGTGACAGTTCTGATCGATGGTCAACTGTTGGTTATATATTTCAACTTGGTTCAGGTCCGATTTCTTGGTCCAATAAAAAGGTGAAGAATATTTCTTTATCTTCGTGTGAAGCAGAGTATAGAGTAGCCAAAGAAGCAACAAAAGAAGCAGTTTGGTTACGCCATGCTCTCACTAAGCTTGGTTTGGTTCCGAAATCATCCACTCTGTTGAAGTGTGACAATCAGGGTGCAATTCAACTTGCTTATAATCCAATATATCACTCCAAGAAAAAGCATCTCGATCTTGATGCTCATTACATTCGAGGTCTCATTGCAGATGGTGTTCTTTCTCTTGAGTATTGTCCTACAGAGCATCAGGAAGCCGATATATTCACCAAACCCTTAAAAATAGTGAATTATGTGCATCTTCATTCCTTACTTGGGATGAGGGAAGTTGTCATCAAGGGGGAGCAGTAATGACTCCTTCCTTCCTTTGTTAGTGCGCTTTCCCCCCATCCACTAATAAGGGGGAGTGTTGGAATATTTTATATTCCTTGAAAGGTAATAATGTCTTTGTATTATGTCGGAATATATCTACAATCTTATGTAAAAGAGTAATACATTATATCCCATATTCATTATGGTAAAATATACTCCTAATATTCATTATTATATAGAGAGATGTTATCATGGAGAAATATATTATCCCACATGTAATATGTCAGAGTAATTCCTCCTCATCTCTTATTATATAATAGAGTCAAGGGAGTCACATCACTCACATATGATCTTTACTTATTCACACAAGTATTGCTATATTGTATTGGGGTTATTGGCATTTCTCTTTTGTAAGATTGATGGATATATTTTGGAGATAATATAATACTACCTTCCTGTAGACGTAGCCCAATTGGGTGAACCATGTATATCTGGTGTACTCTTTTCTCTTGTTCTATTTCTGTACTTATTGTTGATATATTATTGTTTTGCATAGATAGGTAAGCTAGTTTAGCTAGATCCATATCTCTGACAAGGTTTTTTAATACCTATTTATATTTTTACTTAGCTTTTGAATATTTGGTTGTATCGAATCTAGATTCAATTAGTCATGAATCTAGTACCTCCATTTTGTGGGTTCGTACCATATAAGATGGTTCTCTTTTCCACATTAGATTATCCATTTGATGTGATGAAACAATTTGGGTGGTGGGGGGCTCATACTGTTACAACTTGTACCATTTCCCTTTCTGCTTGAATTTAATAGTGTTTTTGGTGGTTGGTAGAGTAAGAAACTATTGTTTTTAACCATAGGACTTTTGAGACGACATCTACTTCTCGTTAGGGTATGATGGAGAACTCAAATTCTAAGTTAAAATATTGTATTTGCAACTTAACCTTGTGGCACTTTCACACACATTCGATTTATTTTACCAATTTCCACCATCAACTTCATAATACTGGGTACACAAAAAGGTTTAGCCTCCTTGCGAAGTTAATATCAACAAAATTATGTCTACTTCCTGTATCCATAAAAATTTTAACATTGTTCTTTTTTATATGCCCTTTCAACTTCAATGTTTGTTATTTGGGTTGTACCTGTTATGGTGGCTAATGATATTCTTGGTGCATTCTCATCATCTAATTATGAAGGTACATTTTGAGGGTTCCCTATTTCTTCTATATCTGATTTTTCATTGGTTGACTTTTCCCTTTTCTACCTCACAATTGTATATTTTTTTTTATATTGTCTACTTTAGAACATCTATTTCTAGGGTTCTATTTTTCTCTGCAATTCTTAGATTTTACCTCCTTTAGTTTATTTCCTTCTCTTAGATGTTGTAGAAGGTACTTTTCCATGTTTGTGGTTACAGATGGCTTCTGTCATGAATAAACCTTGTAAAATTTTTGGTATCATATTTTAGCTTATTTTCAATGAATTTTTCCAGTTGCGAAATTATGTACTTCTAATTCATCCATTATGTATGGCTTTAATCTGTGCACATACGTATGAATTAGTTGATCGTATAATAAGTCGGATATGTGTGTTTCCAAGGATTCCCATTCATGTGTGTATGTTAAATTTTGAGCATTAATTCACAATACTTTAGGATCTTTATTGAGAGAATAACATGTATAGTATATCAATGCATATCAATCATAACAAGCATGTCAATCATCACAAGAAGCAAAAGCATGAGAGACAATAGACACAGAGAGTTTCCATGGGGAAAACCCTAAGGTGAAAAACCCCACAACTTCCTCAGAGATAGATAGAGCAATAACACAACCAAAGTACAAGAGATAGACTCGTCTTAGCAGCTGATCCTCATCCTCACATGTGCACCACTTTATGAGTGAAGGAAGTGTGAGTTCTAAAGTGATCCAAATAGAGATCTCTCGATCTCTATTTATACTTGTCTTGTTTTCCCAATAAAATTATGGGGCCGACTTGTCTAGCTAGGTACAATAACTTCATATTACATTATATCGGGCTGACCCCTTACAAGGTGGTCTAATAACCCATCAGCAAGTTAACATACTTGCGACACTTGTCAATACAAATGATGACACTTCCGTATAGAGGAATAATACATCTCTTTAGGAGTACAATAAATATATAGATGAAATACATTCCGAAGTTACATATACATCAATCGTGTATTCATCTAAATCACCTTTTTGTTTTATTTTGGAGAGTTTTGCAAAGAAGTCATTTTTTGTCACACGTTAAACCTCTTAAAGAAATTGTTTTTGAATATGTCCCAACTATAGGAGCACAACTTGGTCGTAGAATTCAGCCACATGTACCAATTATATGTGATACTTGAATTTTTCCTTGTCGAAGTGAGCATTATGTATTTCAAAGAATTCTTCTACCTTGTTAATCCAATCCACACGTTTCTTTTCATCTCCATCCAAATTTGATAACTCAATATTTATCCTCATTAGGTACTTGAAAATTGGTTGAGCTGAAGAGGGTAGTGGTTGGTTGATATTAAAAATTGGTAAGCCAATTGGGGAACATGGTTGGTTGTTTATTTGTTGCACCTAGAGAAATTGGTTGTTGATTACTTGTGCTTAAATAACTTGGTGGATGAGCTGTATTTTGAGGACTCCTTGTCCATGAGGATTTTATCTAATATCTCCATGCTCAAATCTATTCCATCTTTTATGTTTGTGGTAGCCACTTGATTGATTTATTTTTTAATCTCTAATTTCAGCTTACTTGTGTCTTGTCTTGTTTCATTCTTTAAGTCTTTAGTGATCTCATGTTTGAGCCAAGTATTTCTTAAAGCTAGACTTGAGATCGAGGTACTATCAAAACATAATGAGGTTAGAAGATGTCACAAAGACCACATTTCGAACTCATGAAGGGCACTATCAATTCAAGGTGTTGCCTTTCGAGTTAACTAACACTCTAACCACCTTTCAGGAAACAATGAACAAAATTTTCCAACCCTATCTAAGGAAGTTCATACTAGTTTTTTTTAATGATATCCTCATATAGATCAAAACATGCAAAGAAAATCTCAAGCACTTGGGATAGGTATTCTCTTCATTGAAAGAAAATCAATTCTATATAAAAATGTTAAGAATGTACATTTGATAAAGAAGTATATTACCTTGGTCATGTTATCTCAAAGGAAGGAGTCAAGGTAGATCTAATTAAAATCAAGGCAATCACAAAATGGCCGAAACCAAATAACATATCTATGTTAAGGGAATTTTTAGGATGGAAAAGATATTACCAAAGGTTCATCCGAAATTATGCTCATGTGACTACTCACCTAATATTATTTTAAGGAAAAATTCATTTCAATGCAATAATGAAGTATAAAAGTGTTTTGAAGCATTGAAAAAAAATATCTTCAACATCAGTATTAAATAATTAACAACTCCAGATTTTACAAAACCTTTTGTAATTGAATGTAATGCTTCAAAATTGGGATAGGGGAAATATTGATGCAAGAAGGCCAATAAATAACATTTGAGAGTTGGAAATTCATTAAGAGAGAATTCCTAAGGTCTACATATGATAAGGGAATGCTTGTCATTATACATGCATTAGCAAAATGGCGAAAATATCTTCTGGGAATCAAATTTTTTATACATACAAATCACAATAGCTTTCTTTATATTCTACAACAAAATACATTATCAATGGAACAATATAAATGAAGTGAAAAAATTTCCACCTTCAATATGGAAATACTTGATGCTTTCACAAAAGGATGAATAGGTAATGTCATATACAACCTTGGTTGTGTTGAAAAACATTAACAAGGAAAAGTGTCTAGACCTTACCCTTACTTCACATTTGATAAAATTGTTTTTTATTAATGTGGAAGTGTAATTTTTTAATGCAAAAGTGTAATTTTTGAAAGGAAAGTAAATTACGGATTTGGAACCCTAAAAGGCACTGAAGTGTTATAAAACAGATAGGAGGGGTAAAGGTGGGGCATAAGAGATATCGCAAGAAGCAAGAGCATAGTCAAGAAGACAAAGTACTTAGGGATTGAGTAGATAGAGGGGGCACATTTCAAAGAGTGAGTGTGCACTTCACTGGAGGAGGGTGAATTCAGAGATTGAGTTCATCATCTATATAGAGAGAGAGGTAAAATTGCTAAGAGAGTGATTATATAGCATAGGGGCATGAAGCCCATGTCAGGAGAAGACAAAGAATTCTAGTAGAAGTGAAGGGTGCAACTCCAAAGAAAGCATTCAGATGTGATCATGCCTAAAATTCGAGGAAGGAGGTTGAGAGTGTTGGAGAGAACTTCCGCAGCATTTGGGAAGCTGCTAATTTTTGGAGAGAAAGTACCAATTTTGGCGGTAAGACAAAGATATCGCCGTAGCGCTAATTCCGGCAGGAATCACGGTGATAGGTACAGAAGAGTCAAGCATGTGGTACAAAGAAGAGGCCGAAGGGAGAGCTCAACCACCGTAATAAAAGCGCCGAAGATGAAGAGAGGGTTCAGCTACCCTCATTAAGAAGAAGGACTACAGTCAGCGTTGCTTGAACCAAGAAGAAGCGACGGGCCGATGCATTAAAGACTAAGGACTGCAGGAAGTGGCGACGAGACAGAAGGCGGCCATGGAAGTACAGCCAGTTGACTGTAAGTGGTTAGGGTTGAGTCACTGTTGGGATAAGGCCCACAGTTTTGTAACTGCGATGAGACCTTCGGGCCATCTATATATAGGAGTCTTTTTATATGATAAGGGGTTAGCCACATAGTGATAGAGACATCAGGTAGAGGCTAGTCTAGTCTTTTGTTGTTGCAGAGTCTGAACATCCCTAAGAAAACAAGGGCCGACCTGCTGAGAGATAGTGCAATCCGCAGGGATTGTGAGAGAAAGAGAGTGCATTGTAAAAGGCAAGAAGAGAAAAGAGGTCTATAGAGAAGGGCTCCCACTGAGGTGGAGTTTCCCTGAAGACCCGTGTTGTAAAGAGTGGAAAGGAACTGTGTTTATTCTTCAGAGTTGTAAACAAGAACCGCAGTTCCCCTGGGCGTAGTTCTCGCCCTGGGAGTACAACATACCTATCTAAGTCGCACTATTGTACTTGTGTAGTTGCTACTCTCATTCACTTGTCTGTGTTATATATGACTGCTTCATTCTGTTATAAGTAATGTACATGGTCATCAGTTTAACTGCTGAGTGATGTATAACAATTGTGATAATCATAGCTAACCTCATAGTGAACTAGATAATTGTTAAACAGAGGATAATGTGCGAGTATGAACTGAACATAAGGCATGAATGGTCTACTTAGACATTGCACAAAGTAATATTCTACTTAGTTACGTTGTTGCGAGATATCAAGGGTCAAGTTCATTAGCCAGGGTGATGCTTGGAGATTAAATGCTGTTGCTAACTGCAGTGCTAGGATAAGAATAGCCGAAACCGCCTATAAATCCAGGAAGCGGCCAAGAATCACTTACCGCGGGAGCTAGAAGGGGAAGATATCGCGCCTACGATATCTTAAGTATCGCTAGACGGCCTCACATAGGGGTAAGACTTATCGCGTTCCCTGAGAAAATGCGATAAGACAGAGGCGTAGCCGGAGTAATAGAAGGAGATAGTCAGCTCCTGAGGAAGGGGTTAAGGTGGGTTTAAGCACCCTGGATGCCTCAGAACTTGGCTGAGGACACTTGAGTCTTCTGCCTCCCATTAGAATCACTTCAGGTGAGACTTCAGGTTGCTTCTGCGACCTGTTGCCGAAAGGGCCAGTGAGCTAAGGGTTCTGTTGGTCTAAAAGTTACCGCAAGCCCGGGTCTACCCAAAGAAAAGGAAGATCAACAAATGGTTCCATTGCCGGTTTGAACACATTGAGCTGATGTTCTGCTGGCATCCTACCAAGCAAGAACTTAACCAGTGGGTTGAGTTAAAAGAAAGAGAGTTTGTTGTAAAAGAAAACAAGAATCCTAGACTGAGCACTGAGGCTTGGCTACAGAAGCACATTTTTACAGATCTCCATGAGATATTCTTCGTAACATATGCTATTGAGTTATATGGTTGGTTATCAAAGCTTGCTGACAACAGCGGTGTCAAGAAGAATCGAGAAGTTGTCTGGACAGCAGAGCTGAGTCAGACCTTGAAAGGTGTCGATAACCCCATCTCACGCGCAGTAGACTTCTGGCTTGCGAGTCTGCTGGAAGGCTTCATCACAGAGTTTGCGGTTGATCAGAGAAAGAGTTTCAGCGCAGCAGAACGGTACTTCTTCAAGGGTTATCGCGGTAAGTACCTAAATTCTCTAAATCTGTCCATTAAGCAATTACTATATGAAAAAGGAGTACTGGATATACTCTCAGATGAATAGTAGCATGATATTGTAATGTCAGTAGACTCTGAAAGTGATTACGAGTATCTTGGACATACACGTAGTGGTAAAAGATATAGAGTCAACGATTCATCTTCTTCTGAAGAAGACAGCTCAGATCACCCGAGACAGCAGATTCAGAACCCTAGGACTCCTCAAAAGCCAGTCGGAACTCAGAATAATCCCGCAGGAACCCCGTCCAGTAGCTCTTACACAACGAATACTACCGCTACACCCGCCACATCTACACAGCCGAGTGGTAGTCATACAGCAAACCAGAACCCACCATCTAGAAACAGAATGGGAGATGATATGAAGCTACCAACATTCAAAGGTACAGGGTCGGAGGACCCTGAGCAGCACTGGTTCTTATGCGAAGCCATATGGACCATTAAGCAAATACAAGACGATAATGTCAAGCTTGTCCAGCTGGCCACCACATTTAGAGAAAGAGCATTAACTTGGTATATGAAGTATACCACTGGCCATAACAGAACGCTTGCACAGGTTAGAACTGCTATGATTAAAGAGTTTAAAAAACCTAAGTCCGAGTCACAGTGCATAGCAGAACTTAAAGATATTAAGCAATTGCCTACGGAGACGGTTTGGGATTTTGACCAGAGATTCAAAACCCTCATTGATCAGGTAAGCTTTGAGCTTGCGCCTCAACAGCATAAAGAATGGTTTATCGCAGCAATATTACCACACATCAGACTTCCGCTAATGCAACAGAAATTAAATACACAAGATGAAGCATTAGAAATGGCAATGAAACTAGAGGCTTCACCTCTAGCAGAAACTAGCACCGGTATCACTAACCTGCAAAATCAGCTAGCTAACCTCACCTTGCAGCTGCATGAAATTAAGAAAGGAAAGGAGGTTGCGCATGAAATTTGGTGTACTAAGTGTAAAGCGCAGGGACACAGTAAGGATAACTGCCCTGTCTTTGCTGACTATATCGCCAGTGGAGCTCCTAACCCGTTGATGCAGAACCAGGGGCCATGGTGTGAGATTTGTAGAACCAGAGGACACAGTCCTCAGGAATGCTCTCTCCTTCAGAAATATGTGCAGACACCAAAGAACCTATATTGCAACTTCTGCAAATCTGTGGGACATGATGAAAACAACTGTAGAGCTTATGAGTTAATGATAGAAAGAAAGCATGACCTTTACAGAGTTCAGTCAGAAGCATCTGGACCAGCAGTACGTACACAGACTGATCCGAATCAGGGAGGCCATGGAGGAAATTTCAGAGGCCGAGGACGCGGAGGAGGCTATGAATCTGGCCGTGGCCGTGGAACTATCACCTGTTATAACTGTGGAGGCACAGGACATTACGCTGGAGACTGTCAGAACCCTACTACAACGTGCAAGTATTGTAAATCTTATGATCACACAATAGAGGAGTGTCCCATATTGATAGCTAAGATCAAGGACGCCAAGCCAGCAACCAATCAGACTATCCAGTTTATCGCTGTTGAGCAGAACGAAGCAGAACCACGAGTCAATATTGTAACTCGCAGTGGTCTCTCCACAGGTAACATATCGCAGGATGCGAAAAAAATGACAGGAACGCAGTGGGTGCGCAAGGCTCCAGGAAAACCTATCCCACTCGACCTACAGAAGAATAAGGAGGCATTTCAGCAAACTAAGACTTCCTTTGCTGAACATACACCGTCCAGATCACTATTATTACCATCTCAGGGTATACCACGGAAACCACCACATGATGTTAGTACCGCGCAGCTACCACAGGCTAGCACATCTGGAAGATGCGACGAAGAGGAATTGACCGGGAGTGTACAGTCCTTCTTGCAGAGTTGTTTGAAACTTCTAAGAAATGGGAAAGCTGTAGAGGAACTACAGAAAGTTATTGATCAATGTCAACAGAGCCCTCCCTTGAGCAATACACAGCGCACCATTCACCATATAATGGGCCATACAAGGACAGGAAGAGAGATGAGGCTCACAGCGCAGATCGGACTATTTGAAATGGACGAGGTTATCCTAGACTTAGGATCAGAAGTAAATGTCTTGACTAAGCAGACATGGGAACAGATGGGAAGTCCAAAACTAAGCAGATCCCCTATCCATCTTAGACTAGCTAATCAGCAGAGAATATCACCGATGGGTCGTCTATCGCATGTCCCAGTGGACATCGACGGAGTTCACACATATGCCGATTTTGAGATTATAGAAATTATTGGTGACACCAAACCCTATCCAGCTCTATTAGGTATTGATTGGGCTTTTGATAACAAGGCTGTTATCAACTTGAAGAAAAGGCAGATGACATTTGAAGATGCTCAAGTCCGGGTTATCGCACCATTAGACCCCTTACAGGGTCCTCGCTACATTGAGCCAATCAAAGCAGAAGAGGAGGTGCATAACATGGAAAATTTGTACCAAATGACTTCTAATTAGACAGATTACAGTGATCCTACAGCTGATGGACATATTAGCTGGAGATGTGATAGCTCATGCACATCAGATTCAGATGTTGGCTTAGAGAATTGGCAAAATAGACTCCACGAAGTTTCTACTCGCAGATGCGCATTCATGACTAAGTCACTGCGATGGATTGGGGCAGAAAATAGGTATATTCCAACTTTTGATGGATTAGCGGACGTCAATGATTTTTTGCAACAGTTTGAACAAGAGATTCCTCAAGAGCAGAGGATGGAGGTTTTTGACCTTGCAGTTCGAGCCACACCTGCAAGATGGTGGTACACACACAAGGAACATATCGCATCATGGTATGATTGCAAGAGACTGATGCGCATTAGATTCTCTAAAGAAAGAGACTGTACACAGCGGAAATACACAGGGGAGAGCGATCCGAGAACACACATTTCGATCTGTGAACAGAGTTGGCTAAAAATTCCAGCAGAAGAATGGGTTCATTTGTTTATCCACACACTGGATACAGTTCCACGGAACTGGTATACAGAAACAGAGCTAAGAAAAGGAACTATCTCATGGCCTATTATGATTGAAAACTTTTTGCTCACGTTCAGTTTCGAATCTGAGCATCCAAGCATTGATCGGGCCTTGAAGATCATAAAGACTAAAATATTTGAGGATTGCCCATTACCAGCGGATTCGCAACCCGAGTGGGCTATTCAGATGGAACATGCACTGGAATGTTACAACTGCGCACAAGATTCAAGCGATGAGGATGAAGATCCTCGCAGTATCAATATCGCAGAAACAGAAGGTACGCGTGAAGTTGAAGGTCCACACTTAGAAATCCCAGCTGTAACAGAACCAATCAAGATTAGAAAGCGCAACATTGGCACAGAAACAGACCCTAAGTTTGCCTCTATTGGAGATTATTGGGATGATGAGACAATTGGCCAAATCACAGACCTATTAGATGAGTATCAGGACCTATTTCCTACCAACTTTACAGAAATGAAGGGAATAGTGGGTGACTTAGGAGTCATGAGAATACCGCTTAAGAAGGATGCTAGGCCAGTTAAGCAACGTCCATACAGGTTGAACCCGCGGTATAAAGTAAAAGTAAAAGATGAAATAGATAAGATGCTAGCAGCAGGCATCATTGAGCCTGTTGAAGAAAGTGAGTGGGTTAGTCCCATGGTAGTACAAGAAAAGAAAACAAAAGGAGACATCAGGATCTGTGTCGACTTGCGCAAACTGAATGATGCATCGCTGCATGACCCATTTCCGACACCATTCACTGATGAAGTCTTAGACAATGTTGGAGGACAAGAAATCTATTCATTCACTGATGGATTTTCAGGCTATCACCAGATAAGAATCCATCCAGACAACAGGCACAAGACCACATTTGCGACAGAATGGGGCTCCTTTCAGTATACGGTAATGCCCTTTGGTCTTAAGAATTCCCCAGCAATTTTTTCTAGAGTAGTTGTTGCTGTCTTTAAGGAATACATCCATCAATTTCTAGAAGTTTATTTTGATGATTGGACTGTATTTGGACTAGTCAAGAAGCACATAGGAAATCTGCGATTAATGTTTGAAAAATGTAGACAGCACCAGATTTCCCTTAACTTAAAAAAATGTATATTTTGTGCGCCTTTTGGTACGTTGTTGGGTCACATTGTGTGCAGACAAGGCTTGATGGTAGATCCTGCGAAGATCGCCATCATTGTCAATTTACCAGCACCTAACTCAGTAAAGCAGCTGAGAACTACACTTGGTCATACCGGGTATTACAGAAAGTTTATCAAAGGTTATGCCAAGATTACCGCACCAATGGAGAAATTATTGAAGAAGGATATCAAATTTCAGTGGAATGAGGAATGTCAGAAGAGTCTTGACACTCTAAAAGAAAAAATGGTTACAGCACCTATTCTGGTATTTCCAGATTGGAACAAACCTTTTCATGTTCATGTGGACGCATCTGGCATCGCACTGGGCATTATTCTCACGCAACCAGGCAAAGGGGGTATTGACCACCCTATCGCATATTCGAGCAGGAGATTATCGACAGCTGAGAAGAATTATACCACCACAGAGAGAGAAGGGTTAGCAATGGTGTATGCCTTACAGAAATTTCGGCACTACCTGTTGGGTGCCCCATTCAAGATGTTCACCGACCATTCTGCATTAAAGTACTTGGTCAATAAGCCAGTGTTAGGGGGAAGAATATGCAGATGGCTATTGTTGTTCCAGGAATATGATTTCGAAATCATTGTTAAGCCAGGAAGACTAAACGCAGGACCTGATCACCTGTCAAGGCTAGACTCAGGTGAAGAACCAAGTAATTTAGAGGACAACTTGCCTGATGCGCAATTGTTCTCCATTCAGGTCGCAGACGAATATTATGGAGACATAATTCAATTTCTCGCTACAGGGTGGGCACCGCCTGAGTTTACCAAGCAACAAAAGAAACAATTAGTGGTGAAAGCAGCAGACTTCACCCTGATTGCAGGACACCTCTATAAGTTAGGACCCGATGAAATCTTGCGCAGATGCGTTATGCCCCACGAGAAACAGACCATTCTTAAGGAAGCACATTCGGGCATCGCAGGAGGCCATTTCGCAGGGAAGCCTACCGCTCAGAAGATCCTAGCAGCCGGACTATGGTGGCCTACATTACATAAAGACAGCAAAGAGTTTTGCAGATCATGCGATATCTGCCAAAGGACGGGAAAGCCCTCCAGAAGAGATGAAATGCCGTTGCGACCACAGATAACGCTACGCGCATTTGATAAGTGGGCTATAGACTTCGTGGGTCCTATTAACCCCCCAGGAAAACGAACTGGTGCGAGATATATTATTACAGCAACAGAATACCTCACCAGGTGGGATGAGGCAAAACCAGTCAGGAATTGTGATGCTGCCACAGCAGCACAATTTATTTTTGAAAACATCATCACTAGATTTGGATGCCCAGTGACTTTGATGAGTGATCAAGGCACACACTTTTTGAATAGCACCATAGAAGCCTTGACAGAGGAATTTGAAATACAGCACCATAAGAGTACACCTTACCACCCTCAAGCTAATGGTACGATGGAGGCTTTCAATAAGATATTAGAACATGCTCTTACAAAGATTTGTAACAGTCAAAGGGATGATTGGGACCTTAGAGTTAATGCTGTATTATGGGCGTACAAGACCACGTGCAAGAAACTAACAGGGCACACACCTTTCAGCCTGGTATATGGACAAGAGGCTGTTATGCCTATGGAATACATCTTACCCAGTCTAAGGATCGCTCAGCTTACAGAGATGGCTGATTCTGATACTTTAGAGGAAAGATTGGCACAGCTGCTCAATCTGGGGGAAGACAGATTTATCGCAGGATTCCATCAAAAAGTGCAGAAAGCACGAGAAAAAGCTTGGCATGACAGGCATATCAAGAACAAAACCTTTCAGCATGGAGACTTGGTACTCCTTTATGATAGTAAGTTTATAAAGTTCCCTGGAAAATTCAAAACTCATTGGTTAGGACCATATCAAATCCAGCAAATAACAGATGGAGGTGCTATCCAGCTTCGTACTATGAGTGGGGAGTTTCTTCCTACCTTGATCAATGGCAGTCGGCTTAAGCTGTATCGCGAAGGCCATGCCACCTCCCAGCCCTAGCCCAGAAAGGAAGCTAATGGTGCAGATGTTCAGTGTAGTTGAAATGAAGCATCGCACCCTAAGGAGTCTACACCGGGAAATACTTTAGGTAAGAATTCGCAGCCAGCTTTCCTGGTTGTTGCGATAACTTTTGATATGAGGCGAGTTTTTGGCACTTTCCATTTCCAGACGATGCGATATCGTATCGCAGAGGACAGAAAACAGATTGATGCGATACCAAATTTTGAATTAATCAGAGGGCTAGTCACTTCGCCTTCTGACAAGCATTAACTGCACGGCTGACAAGTATCTGTTGTACTAAGATTTGGCAGCAGTACGACGATTCTTCTAGATTTGGAAAATCCGATGCGACACCACTCCGGCGCACAATTTCCCAGCGAAATTTCAAACGGCGTTTGCAATAAATGGGCGCGGGGTGCTGTCTTGTCTAGGCATTAAATGCCGCCAACGCGTCCAGTTACTGGTCCGTTGCCCTTTGAAATTCCGCCTTATGATAAATACACGTTCTATTCAAAACACGGGGCTACTTGGTCATTTTCACCAAAAGAGTTGAGCGCAGTTAAGCCGAGCCAAGCGTATTCTTAGCAGAGTCCTGAGCAGGGAAACCAAAAACAGTTGCAGACTCTGAGTTGCATTAAGATTAGCAATCATAGGAAGTCCAGAGTACCACAGGGGAAGGTTCCTCGCGCCAGACGAGCCTCTTGAAGACGTGTTGCAGAGATTCCAAAGGGGTGGAATTGAGTGCGCTATGACTTCGGTTGTGGCGAAGAAAGGAAAGAAAATTGCTGCTGGTTCTCCGTCTACACGCCAGTCACTGAGAACCTTAGCTAATATGGAGCGTAGCAAGACCCCGAGTAGCACAGAGTCAGAAGAACCGGAGCAGGAACTTGCGGAAGAAGTTACAGTCGCTACCATATACTTCCCACCAAGAATAGAAAATGCGCCAGCAATTGTCCTCCCGAGGGACTTTAAATATGAACTCGTACTCCCACCACTGGATAACCGAGTGAAGGAAGAAGGTAACCTATGGGGGAATATGCATGCTGTTAAGTTTGCTGATTATAATATGAGAGATTATAAGCTGTACCCACAATTCCGCCGCGATCGTTATATGACGATTCAGAGGAACCCAAGGACAGAGCGCGATGAGTTCGTCCCCATGGACCATGTAAGCCATTTAGCACCGTCGGGACTGCTCAATCTCCTGGAGATTCCACACTTTGGACGGGGCCCGGAGGTCAATGCTGTGGTGCGGATGCTACTTTCATGTGTGCATGGTGGTTACTTATGGTTGGGTAACCAGATAGATGTTAATGTTGACCTCATTCACCGCATTACCGGTCTGTCGAAGACTGGCTTCGACCCGCAGATAAATATTGATGGCGCCACAAAGGATACCAGGCTCTCAACCAAGCAGGTTGCGGAGTATAAGCTGCAAAGAGGAGGTCGCGCTTACGATGTCAACTCAATACAGGATGACGCCTTGCGGTTTACTGTTAGTCTGTTGGCCGGAAAACTCCTCCTCAAGGTGAGGCCGAAGGAGGTCACAGGCTCAGTTATCCGCCTCGCGATTGAAGTCATAAAAGGTAAACCTTACAACTGGAGCTTATTTTTGCTGAATAGTTTCTTTCAGGACTGTGCGCAGGCGCAGCAGGATCCACTTCACAGCTTCCACTTCTCGTGGCTGCTGATCCTTATGGCTTTCATTGGATGGAAAGAGCCACCCAATTCGCAGTTTCCACAACTGGCACCAGGGGCGTGCAGAGGCTCGAGGTACTCAAATCTTTGGGCGAGTAGTCACCCAGAGAAGCACAAGAATAACGCAATGGTATTCCATGAATATTATACGCTACTGCTTGAAACCGTCGCAACGATTCCGCGTGTCGACTCGCCGGTCGTTGATCTTTATCAGTCCAAGCTGGAATTTAAAATCGACAGGGATAAAACCTACATCAGACCCAAAGGATTCAGGAAACATAAGGAATGGGCCCCCGGCCCATATCGCATGGAAATCCAGCAGGTTGAAGATACCATGAAGAATTGTTTCGATGAGGACATGAAACAGATGTATGATGATCTATCCTCTGGCCTAGTTCCAGTTGATCCCCCAGCTGAGGATCCAGAAGATGTTCTGGAGGTAGATCCTAAAGATAAGGTGAAAGAACCAATAGGTCCTAAGAGAAAGGCTATTGAAGGCCCTTCTCCAGTGTGAGCAAAGAAGAAGAGAACAAAGGCGGTTACTTCCGACGAACCGCAGGCACCAATAATGACAGAGGATGAGTATGATCTCATCGCCAGCCGAATACAGGAGAAGATGCGGGATAAATTCACTGCGATTCAGTCATCGCAGGATCTTATGCGCATCAGCCTTGACAAGAAATTGCGAGAGTTGAAGGAAATAACTGAGAAGACTGCTTCCATGCAGATTCAACCAGCTCCAACTGCAGTGGCAGAAAGTTCGCAGCCCCCTTCACAGACTAGGGAAGAAAGTATTGCAAGGGACCGCACGAACATTGTTCGTATACCGCCGGGAAGCATTAAGTTCCCTGTACCAATGGAAGTACAGATGGTTCATCCTCTTGAGGTGAACCTACCAGAAGTACCTATGGATCAGTTGTATGAAATTTTCCAGCAGATAGGCACGGAGCTGAGGCACAGAGAACAAGTCACGTATGAGCAAAATGTTTTGCTGTCTAACGACAACGTGCAGCTCATCGCGCAGCATGAGGCAGAGAGTGCCCAGTTGACGCAATATGTTCAGCGAGAGCAGGATGTCTCTCTTGTTTTAAAGAATATCGCAGCAGAACTTCCGCAGTGCGATATCAGGCCTGAGTTAGAAATAACTCAAAAGATCAGAAAAATAGCGGAAAGAGCAAAGGCTCTGGATGAAGAGAAGAAGAAGATGGAGGAAGAATACGAGGCAAGGATCGCTGCACTAGAAGCAAATAAGCCGCCTACTCCAGAGGAAATCCAGGAAGCACGAGTGCAAGCTTTCAGAATTGTACAGACACAGATGCACTGTCGGGTGGAAGCAGCAGAGGCTATCCTGGAAGATGCATCAAAAGCATGGCTGGAGCTAGAGGAGCTCCCACAGAAAGCCGAGCTCGATCAGCACATTAAGCACTGTGAAGATGCGATATCGAGAGCTGAAGAAGAGTACAAGGGCTTGAGTGCTCTTGCGAAGATAAGAAAGAAAGGAGAAATCACACAAATTCAGCAGCAGGTGCAGAAATACAGAGAACAGCAGATCAACCTGGCTAACGAAGTTAGCCCGCATGAAAGCAAAGTCGCACATCTGGTTGATGAACTGGAGCAAAAGGTGAAAAGCTTCACCTCAAGTAAAGAAGTCATTGAGAGCACAGAGGACTCCTTGGTAACCGCTGAGCTGCTCAGCGCAGCGCAGGAAGAAGTAACACACATGGATGAAAGTATTAAAGCACTTAAGGCACAATTCGCAACAATCTCACGAGCTGCGAAGGATAAGCTTAGGCAGATGACGCAGGCTGGTGTTGCGAGTGGCTCGGGGACGAGCCACAAGTAAGTGTTAGGGGAGTTGTTGGAGAGAACTTCCGCAGCATTTGGGAAGCTGCTAATTTTTGGAGAGAAAGTACCAATTTTGGCGGTAAGACAAAGATATCGCCGTAGCGCTAATTCCGGCGGGAATCACGGTGATAGGTACAGAAGAGTCAAGCATGTGGTACAAAGAAGAGGCCGAAGGGAGAGCTCAACCACCGTAATAAAAGCGCCGAAGATGAAGAGAGGGTTCAGCTACCCTCATTAAGAAGAAGGACTACAGTCAGCGTTGCTTGAACCAAGAAGAAGCGACGGGCCGATGCATTAAAGACTAAGGACTGCAGGAAGCGGCGACGAGACAGAAGGCGGCCATGGAAGTACAGCCAGTTGACTGTAAGTGGTTAGGGTTGAGTCACTGTTGGGATAAGGCCCACAGTTTTGTAACTGCGATGAGACCTTCGGGCCATCTATATATAGGAGTCTTTTTATATGATAAGGGGTTAGCCACATAGTGATAGAGACATCAGGTAGAGGCTAGTCCAGTCTTTTGTTGTTGCAGAGTCTGAACATCCCTGAGAAAACAAGGGCCGACCTGCTGAGAGATAGTGCAATCCGCAGGGATTGTGAGAGAAAGAGAGTGCATTGTAAAAGGCAGGAAGAGAAAAGAGGTCTATAGAGAAGGGCTCCCACTGAGGTGGAGTTTCCCCGAAGACCCGTGTTGTAAAGAGTGGAAAGGAACTGTGTTTATTCTTCAGAGTTGTAAACAAGAACCGCAGTTCCCCTGGGCGTAGTTCTCGCCCTGGGAGTACAACATACCTATCTAAGTCACACTATTGTACTTGTGTAGTTGCTACTCTCATTCACTTGTCTGTGTTATATATGACTGCTTCATTCTGTTATAAGTAATGTACATGGTCATCAGTTTAACTGCTGAGTGATGTATAACAATTGTGATAATCATAGCTAACCTCATAGTGAACTAGATAATTGTTAAACAGAGGATAATGTGCGAGTATGAACTGAACATAAGGCATGAATGGTCTACTTAGACATTGCACAAAGTAATATTCTACTTAGTTACGTTGTTGCGAGATATCAAGGGTCAAGTTCATTAGCCAGGGTGATGCTTGGAGATTAAATGTTGTTGCTAACTGCAGTGCTAGGATAAGAATAGCCGAAACCGCCTATAAATCCAGGAGGCGGCCAAGAATCACTTACCGCGGGAGCTAGAAGGGGAAGATATCGCGCCTACGATATCTTAAGTATCGCTAGACGGCCTCACATAGGGGGAAGACTTATCGCGTTCCCTGAGAAAATGCGATAAGACAGAGGCGTAGCCGGAGTAATAGAAGGAGATAGTCAGCTCCTGAGGAAGGGGTTAAGGTGGGTTTAAGCACCCTGGATGCCTCAGAACTTGGCTGAGGACACTTGAGTCTTCTGCCTCCCATTAGAATCACTTCGGGTGAGACTTCAGGTTGCTTCTGCGACCTGTTGCCGAAAGGGCCAGTGAGCTAAGGGTTCTGTTGGTCTAAAAGTTACCGCAAGCCCGGGTCTACCCAAAGCAAAGGAAGATCAACAGAGAGATAATTTTGTGTAATTGTTGGAAGAAATTTTGTTGTACTTCAATGTAAATCTGCTTGAGATAATAAAACTAACTTCTCCCTCTCACTAGTTTTCCAGGGTCATATTGACCAGAAATCTCCATGTCAATTATTTCTGTATCTGTGATTATTCCTAATACGAAAATAATAAAATACTTCATGTGTTTCTAGTTATAAATATTTGTTTATGCTTATATATTTTCTCGAGGCAATGAAATTGGGCTTGGGCATTAAACTATGATTTATTGAGACTTGAAACTAGATTGGGGCCAAGGTATTGAAAATTTGCATGAGATCAAAGTGCAGTTGAAATATTAGAGTAATAAACACACAAGATAGTCCAGATCTGTGATAGAGAGGGATACCTTGTTCACTGAGGCAGAACTTGGATTTGTTGTTTTTCAGTTGAGAAGATCACGGATACATGTTTGAGAGTTGAGGACAGATTGGATGGGGCTGGTAATTTAAATCCATGGAAGGAAATGATATTGTTGCTTATGCAGAAATGTGAGTTGTGGGACATAGTGAACAAGACAACAATGAATGTCATGGTAGTTCCTACAGATGCAACATCGAAGGAAGCTTATGACGAAAAGAACATAAAGGCTAATAAATCATTCTTGATGCCATCATGGACCATGTGATTCTGCATGTGACAGGGAAGGATAATGTCTATTAGATGTGGGATTCCTTAAGTAATCTATACCAGAGTTCCAATGAAAATCAGAAGATGGCAATGAGGGAGAAACTAAAGAGCATTAAAATGATCAAGAATGAGAATGTGGCTACATATCTTACCAGGATAAGGCAATTTAGATATGAGCTTGGAGAAATTGGGGAAGTGGTTGCTGACAATGAGCTTGTGCAGACAACTTTGAATGGGGTAACCAATAAATGGTATTCTTTTATTGAGACTATTTTTGCTAGAGAAAATCTACCCAAGTGGGATCATTTTTGGGATGATTTCATTCAGGAAGAGACCTGAAGATGATAAGTTTAGGGGAGCTCATCTAGAGGAAATGATGAGAAGGATGTGGCACTTACATTGGAAGGAAACATGAACTCCAAGAAGGGTCCCAAGGGTGGGGCAAAGTAGCAGGGTGAGCATAAAAAAGGATATGAGCAAGGTAAAGTATTTTTTCGGCAACAAGATGGGGCATTATTCAGTAGTGTGTCCTAACAAGAGGAAGAAGAAGAATAATTTTTCCTTATTAATTTTCATTCTTTGACTTCTATAGATGTGTAAGAGTAGTCCACTAAGGATGACAAAGATTTGTCCCTTATTACTTGTTAGTCATTGAGTGCATCTATTACCAGTTTTTAGTACATGGATAATGGAGCCTCTAGCCACATGATTGATGTTCAGAAGTACTTTATAGATATTACTAAGAGTGGTTTAAATATCAAGGTTGTACTTGGAGAAGAAACCTCTATCAAGGAGTTGGACAAGGGATAGTCACCTTTCAGAGGGAATTCAGAGAGTCCATGATGGTGAGGGATGTTTTATATATCCTTAGGTTGAATAAGAATTTGATATCAGTCTCTACCATAAAGGATAGGGGATTTGTGTTATTGTTCCAAGATGGGCATGTACTCATTTATCCTAAGGATCCAAAAACACCACAATAGTGAGGATTAATGCACAATGTTGAAACCATAAAAACTCATCTTTAATCTTTATCATGCCTTGACACATAGCAATAGAAGAGACAGTTGTGACTTATGCGAGTTGTGGCACAAGAGGATGGCCCACTTGCACCATTAAGCTCTAAAGATATTGAGATATATGGTGACAGGTGTGCTGGATTTTAACATATAGCATAGTGATGTATGCAAGGGGTGTGCACTTGGAAAGTATGCCAAGAATTATTTTCCAAGTAGTGACAATAGAGCAGCAAGGGAACTTGATTTGGTACATTCTGACCTTTGTGGTTCAATGTCTACTACATCATTGAAGGGTTACGAGTATTATGTGACCTTCATTGATGAATTCTCCATGACGACATGTATTTAATTTATGAAGAGTAAAGAATCAAAATAAGTTCTTCATCATTTCAAGAGTTTAAATATCTTGTGGAGAACCAAACAAGAAGGAATATCTAAGCATTGCGATTAGACAATGGGGGTGCGTATACCTAGAAATATTTTAATGAGTTCTATGCAAAGGAGGGAGTCAAGAGATAGTTGGCAGTACCATATTCCCCCACAACATAATGGGGTGGCAGAGAGGAAGAATATATCAATTGCTGGTGTAGTGAGATCTATGCTACATGATCATAGTTGTCCATTCTTTCTTTGGGAAGAGGCTTGTAACATAGTAGTGTACGTACCGAAGAGTCCCCATAAGGTTTTGGGATGTAATACTCCTGAAGAGGATTTCACAGGGAAGATGTCACCTACCCAAATTCTGAGAATATTATTTTATTTGCAAAATACTTTATGTTAAATTTGAATTACAAAGTTTTGTAATTATGACCAAGTTTGGTCAAGGATGAATGTAATTACTGATTATTATTATTTAAATAAATTGAAATAGGAGACAAACACCCAAGGGAACTGTTAAATGAGTGTTCACTGACCCACTAGGAGGAATGGAAGTTGTTAGAGGGTATAGGACAGATGGCAGCATTTTCACTCCACCACTAGTTGTTCATTATGGTAAAACTACCCCTAAAACTGTGGCATTATCCCCCAAGTGGGTGGGAGTGAGCAGGAAGCTCATTAATGACTAGTTAACCACTAAAAGGCCTAGGCATCCTACTTAAGGAAATTCGAATTGGGCAGGCAGCCCCTTACAAAATTTTATGCAGAAATATTCCTCAAGTGCACCAGGTGATCACTGAGAGATTCGAATAGGGAGGCTATGTTAGAGTGCAACTGTAAGTCTGTTAATTATACTGAGAAGGAAAATCGCAGGTGCTAGTGCAGGTCTTTTTGACTGTTGAGTCTTAAGGACTAGACAATCTACAATCTATTGCAAGTTGATGTACTGAGGCTTCTACAGAATCTTCCTCCTGGTGGTTCAGTGAACAGGCTCGAGGGTCCTAAGGAAAGTAACTTGGTTGTCTTCAGGAATTGGTTGGGTGGAACAAGTTCCTTGGGATGTTTGTTTCTCCTACAGTCAACCAGGTTTTACTATTCCTACTTTTTTTTACAGTTAAATGTCTTCTGCTTAGTAGGATTATTAAACTTTGTCATGTAAAAGAATTTTTTTTTTTTTTTTTGTCTGATCTAAGTACGATTCTAAATGAAAAAGCTTGGTGAAATAATTGAATTGATAACCATCTCTATATTTTTCCCCATGCTGTTCTCTCCATTGTACTCCAATATAGAGAGGTAAATTAAGGAAAGATGAGAGATAGGAAGAATGCCATTGATTGGATAAATAATTTCAGTAGTGTTCTGGTTAAAATTTTGTCCTATATTTAAACACAGTAAACATTACAGTATAGCATCAACAATAGTATAGAATTCATTTAATTAATACATGAAAGAAAAACACAGTACGTTCTCCATAGTTCGGTATATTTATTTTAAACTCTAATTATTTCAGATAGTAACAATATGCATTTCAACATTTTAAATTTAATTTTTTAAAGCACTTCATTTTTCAATAAATATATCAGCTACAAATCTATTCTCTGTATAGATTGTTTATATGTAAATACTTATTATTTCATCTCTAGTTATCATTGTTTCACATATTTTTCTCTGGTTTGATTTCATACAAATACTTCCATCTACAGTAGTATCAAAACCCTATTTACCAAATCCTAGATTCTAACATTTATTTCAGAGATCATAGCAATCATGCATCTCTAATCCTTAGCTATCTTTATCTTTAACTATACTATCTTCTATTCATAACGTTAGCTACCATCGAGACACTAACTATCACTTAGTAGGAAGCACAATTTTTTAGTATCAACGTTTAACGGATAACTTGTAACCCTAGCAAGAAAACATTCACTTTATCGAAACCTTTTTATACATAGGTTAAGTCTCGGGTACAAAATCTCAATACAAGCCAGATAGCAATCAAAAGCTATAGGTAGGTTTCATTTGTGAATTAAAATAGACATTGTGGCCTAACCATTCCAAAACATTTGACAACCGAACTTATCTCATCACTGTTCCAAAATCTAAATACCAACAACGATGACGAAGTACAGGAAGCAACTCTACAAACAACCATTGTTGTTCGATACTACATTAACATTTATTTGCACATTTCTTAACCATTACTTCAAAATCACAGCATTCCTTTCAAAATCGAACAATTGTATATAAATGCAAGAGAACCCTCGGTTCTGGTTTTTCCATTCAAAATTTATATCAGAGTTACATTACAGACCTATCAAGGTTCCATATTATATAGGGCTTAATTCGTATCAGCCAAAAACATTAAACAAGACAGTGGAGCAACAAAGTACATAGGGTTATACCCTTATCAAACAACATTTAAAATACGATTTCAAAGTTCTTAAGCAAACAACATAACCAGGCATCAAAGATCCGAATAGCCATTTTAAACCAATGAAGGTTATCCATTGTATAGTATTCATCAAACTAAGACCTGATAACTCAACACTCGGCCATCACCGAAAAACAAAGTCGAATAGTTCCAACTCTCGGCAATACGATAGTCACCATCGAAACAATGCAAAAGGGAACCTACGAGGTTTTCGAGAACCACCGGAGCTTACCAAGAAGCAGTAGCAGCTTTCCATTATCAAATATTTTGCACAAGAACCATCCTTCGAAGTGGTACCTGCAAAGTTTACATATGAAGAGGTTAAAAACCAGAAGATACAAGAATACAAACAAGCAACATAGTATTAATTCATTATCATGAACAATTACCTTTTCAATCGAAGTTCAAAACAATGGCACACCACACCAGCAAAAGAGCGACAAGGCCTGGTGGCAATAACAGTAACTACGAATTCAAAACTAAGAAGACAATTTTCACATGGAGAATCCGAACCCCAATTTCAAATCACTCTCAACAACTGACAGAAGAAGCACACACATCTAGTAGAACTGTATCGTGGCTCTATTGTACAAATGCATAAGCCTAAAACCTGTAAACTTCATCACTCAGGTCCCGGGTTCAAGACCGAGGAAGGAGTCCTCTTCTTTGAGAAACCAACAACCCTACATTGCAACATTCTATCGGCCCTGCTAACCTCCCACTAAGCGTAACAATGAAGACAGGAAAACCAAATGTCATGACTTACCAATGCATGTTTAGGGTTTCATCCACCACCCTAGATCCTACAGAGATCAATGGTGGATAGATTCCATTCCAGGCACGTTGATTTTTGAACCAAGATTGCAATCAATATTGCATTAATTACTTCATCTACTACTTGCCAAGTAAGCTGATCGAGAGCTTGTGCATGGCACAACTCAGTTCGTTTTTATGCTCATTTCAAACATAGTCCACGTGATTACCTCACAACTGGGTTTCCACATCATTTAACCGTGGAACACGTTAATTCTAGGCCTGTCAACGCCAACTTGGGAAGCATGCCAAGTTATTACCCTGTCAACATCAAAATGATTGTATTGTTAAACCCGTGGATAGAATTTCATATCAATCTCTATAGTCTATTGCTATGCATCATACAATATCAATCTCTATAGTCTATTGTTATGCATCATAATATTGTATTATATGCTAAGATATGGTGTGAATGTATAGTCACCTTATAATGTTAACAATTCATTCACTAAGGCTCGGACATAGATTTATATAGAATGAAGCTAGCCATATATATATATATATATATATGTTCTTAATCATTTATAATGGAGACCATAGACATAGTTAGGATTTTAACTATGCAAAAGTAGAATTAAATGCTATATACATTATAGATTTCATATAATAGCTATAAATTTCCATTTCATAATAATAGTGTAAGCCTATAAGTATAGTCAAGTAATACACTTTCTAATATGCTAGCCATGTATTGCAAGTTTAATTGATAAATATGATACCTAAGGCATAGTTAAAATGATGATATTATTCACTATAATGCAGAGTTCATAACACTAGTCACTAGACCATTCATTTACTAACTGTGTAATGATAATCAAATAATGAATTAAAGACTTAGAATAGCCTAAGTTTTGTAGAAGCAAGACGGAATAATAGTTCCAGAGTATAAATACTATCTTCTACAAACCTTCTAATAGCTTCACCAATAGATATTGTTATCATTGATTTTATAATAATGACAATAGTCGCAATATAATAATTGCAACATTATAATAAATACTTGGACGACGTGAAATCATAACACTGAAGAGTTTTGAAAGTCAGCATACAAACTAGTTTAGAACCAAGTATCCATACCTCCAATAACTTGTTTCACAAGGAAGTACTTAGCATTCTAATTTTACATTGACAATGAATTGAAAGACACATGTACTCTTAACACATGTTGTTGTAGAATTTCTTACCTGTGGTCTGTACATGGAAATAGGATTCAAATTCCTTAGCTAAACGTAGCTAAGTAAACTCCAGGGTACTTCGTAGGACCCCTTCATCAACATACAAACAAACTGTCAGCACTTCATGAAGAACATCACAATAGTACAAACTGTGCACAACATGTAATAATATTCAGAACTTAAGCAAATCTGTAAAGTGTACTTGTATGCATAATCATAAAAGAATCTTTCGTTAAGAAGTTTAGCATACGTTCAAATCTGAAATAGCAAATACAAATAAATCTTATTTTATTTGAGAATTATGACGTGTCATCATTATTGATTATCTTAGTTAAAAAATTTAATTAATTTCTATGTTCTGCATTAACGACTTCGATAATTATGGCTATTATAAAAAATTTTAAATTTTGGTATTTTTACGGGATGTTTAAGAAGAAGCTCGAGGTTAGGAATTTTAGGATATTTGGATACCTTAATTACTCACATGTCCCTTCTAAGAAGAGGAAAAAGTTAGATCCCATGGAAGAAAAGGGTATTTTTTTGGGGTGTGATGAGACATCGAAGGCCTACTGCATATACATCCCTGCATGGATACAAATAGTTGTGAGGCGATATGTGATATTTGAGGAGGACAAGGCTTTCAGGAAGCCACATGAGTTAGGGAAGGGGGGGAAACAAACTCTTATACCTTAGGATGGTATGTTACAGAGTTAGGCTTCATAGATTTTATGGTCACATGTATTAGGGGTAACAGGTTCATAGGTTATAGGTTCCCTAGGTACATGTGTAGGTACATGATCACGTGGCAGTGGTCCCCCAGTTTCATGTTCATAGGTTACAAGTTCATGAGCTTGAGGGTCATAGAACAATGGTGCTACTTCATCACGTACATAGTCTCAGACAGTTGATTGGGATGAGCAAGAGTAGTTCCCTCATGAGGTCACTTCAGGGAAGAGGAAGCCCAAGTGGATTCAAGATAACCTGAAGGAAGATCAAGATTTTTTGGGGACTCCCAAGAGGACTATGAGAGAGAGAGAGAGAGAGAGAGAGAGAGAGCTTAAGGTGCCATATATATTTTGTATATATTTAACTATGGTGAGCAATATTAATGGGTCTGAGCCATATTCTTATGAGAAGGAAACATGAGAAAAATTATGGAGAGATTCCATAGTGGAAGAGTATGCTTCCATCATGAAGAATGATTTTTGGGAGGTTGCACTAAGACTTGTGGAGAATTAAATGGTGACTTCCAAGTGGCTCTACAAATAAAGTATGTTGCAGATGGAACCATTGATAAGTACAAGGCCCGGTTTGCGGTAATGGGTTTCTCATAGGTAGAGGGATTTGACTATGATGAGACCTTCGATCCAGTTTCTCAGTATACTTTGATCAGAGCAATGATCTCCATTACAATAGAGATGGGTTGGAAGATCCACTAGATAGATGTGAAGACAACATTTCTGAATGGATTCATACATGAGGAGGTGTACATAGAATATCCAGAGGGATTTGAGGTGAGTGGGAGAGATTCTCATGTATGCAGATTGAGAAAGAACTATATGGTATGAATCAAGCTTCAAGAGCTTGGTATTCGAGGATATATACTTTCTTGCAACAGATGGGTTTCTAAAAGAGTGAGGCTGATCCCAACCTCTACTTCATTGTGGTTGATGGATATCCACTCATTCTGGTACTGTATGTGGATGACTTGTTTATTATAGGAGAAGAAAAAATCATAGCCAACTGCAAGAGAGATCTTGCTTAAGAGTTTGATATAAAATACATAATACCGATGCATTACTTCTTGGGTATGGAGGTTTGGAAGGAGGATGGACATATCTTTCTAGGACAAGGAAGATACATAGTTGACATTTTGAAGAGATTTCAAATGGAGGACTGTAGGTCCATGGCCACACCTATTACAACTGAACTAAAAGAAGTTGGTATATTCTGAGAGTGAGTTGGTTGATCCTACTAGGTACTTGTTGGGCCATTGAATTGTCATCCTTTTACACTATTGTTTCCCCAATTTTAATCCCTTCCTACTCACCCATAACCTTGTATTAATTCTTATTAATAAATTTTTATGCTTATGCAGGATTTAAACCTAAGGTGTTTTCCATTGCATATATTTAGTATTTTCATGTGAATTATGATTAAACATAGGAAAAATAACATATTTTGCATTTATCTTTGAAAATTGAATACTAAATATGACTTTTGCATAAATAGGACAGGTGTTGTTACTTATGGACACTTGCTACTACTTCCATAACAGAAGACCCTTGGAGTGGGTACTTGAGATGATTTTTTGTATGAGGCATCATTGAGTCAATATAATCCTATCTTCAAAATATCTCAAATAACAATATTGTACTTTGAAGGAATTAATGTCTTACCATCTTTTGTTACTTGTGATGATGTTTCTTCTATTGTTGTTACTTCTTCAAGTAACAACAAACTGCAAATATTTTTGAAAGCCCACAAAAATCCATTTTTCAAACATGGAAGATTCATCTTGGATTGAGATCTTGGATGAGAAGATAATATTGGAACAAGAGATGGAGATTAGTTTGATCAGTTTTGGATAATTAGCAAGGATTTTGGGATTATATTTGAATTGATTTTGAGACCCAAATTATTAGTGATTTGTTGAGGATATTTTGGATCTTCATGATCATATTTTGAATATTCATTTATTATTTCTTATGGAAAACTCAGGTATAAATAAGATCTCCTTATCCATTCCACGGGGAGGACTCTTAGAGAAACAAGTTCAAGTTATGATGGAATACAGTTATATTTCTTCTAATCTCTTTTGTTAATATAGATTGTAGTTCTTTAATTTCTCTCTCTCTTGTTAATGTAGATTGTAGATTTCTAATTTCTCTATTTTGTAAATAGACTAACTTCTTAAGAGTGTTTAGAATATGATTCATTTTATTTTGATTCGTTTATTTTTGTAGATGTATTTTTAATTTAAGTTCTTTACTTATGTAAGTGTGTTAGATTCATATATTAGCATGGTTGCAACCATAATGTGTTTTACTTTCTGCAAGTGTGAGTATGTTTCAATTTCCATAGTGTGTTTGATTTTCTTGCATTTGTTTGATTGCTTTACTTTTCATGAGTGTGTTTTAATTATGCAAGAGTGGATCTGAATTTACTTTTCCGTACAATGTGAATTAGTTTTAGTATTTACTTTTGCAATTTAGTTTTATGTTGAGTGATTTACTTTGCTGCAACACATATTATGTTGATGTATATGTAACTTCCGAATGTATTTCACATATATGTATATTGTATTCCTATAGATATTTTATTATTCCTCTATACGGAAGTGGTTGTATTCATATAGAGATGTTATTATTCCTCTATATGGAAGTGTCGTCATTTATATTGTAAGTGTGATTAGACCACCTTGTTGGGGTCAGCCCTGTATAAGTCATGTGGGTCAAAGGGTTATTAGACCACCCTATTGGGGGTTGGCCATGTGGGTCAAAGGGTTATTAGACCACCCTAGTGGGGGTCGGCCCAGTCAGCATTATGTTAAGTGGTTAAGTTGAGGCTGACCTAGTTGAGTAAAGGTCAAGTCAAGTTAGTGTATAAATAGAGAGTGTGTCTCTCTCATTTTACACATTCTATTCTCTCACTCACACTTGGGAGAATGGCGCACTAGTGGAGGAGGAGGCTCTGCTACTAGGATAAGACTATATCTTATATTCTGATTGTATCATTTCTCTATCTATCTTCGAGGAAGTTATTGGGGTTTTTCATTTTTATGGTTTTCCCCAAGTAAACTCTGTGTCTCTTGTGTGCTTGCATTATTGTGTCCATGATTGATATGCTGTAGATTTGCTGTACATGTTGTTCTCTCAGTTAAGATCCTAGATCAGATTGAAGTAAATTCTAAAAATTTAACATGGTATCAAAGCTAGCATGAAAGAAGGCATGATATGGAATGTATGACACTTGTTGCACTTACGATGCTAGGGCTTGATATAGAAAAAACCAGTCATTGTAGAACTTTCACTATAAATCCGTTTTGGAGAATTTTTCGGATCTAAAACTTTTACAGGTCGAAGATCAGATCCCCATGTACCTTGTATCCAAAGGAAAACCTCTAATTCATTTTACTTTGTGATTTATGATCTGTACAATATAGGGTTTCTTCATCTTCCAGATCTGAGTCAAAATCAGGTGACCTTGGGAAGAAGGTCATAACTTGGGCTAGGAAGATCCAAATGAAATTTAGTAAAAAGTGACAAGTAGTACACAGACTGTACTATCTCAAGAAAATTATTTAGAGGCCGAAGTTGAACCAGTGACACGTGGTATGCCATACAAGTTTGCTCTCCTGTTTAATCCCATAAACAGGTCACATTGCGACACTCGGCATAAATCTCTCTCAGAGAATCCAATTGAGGTCAGACCTATCAAGATGGAAAGATGATAGGTTGTGCTATCTCAAGAAAAGTTTTCAGACCCTGTGGATCAAAAAGTGCGTAGTTACACTAGAAACAATCAGGTACATATTTTTGTCAAAACATAATTATTTTTGAGCACCTTCATTCATGGCTTCCAGAATTTAGGGTTTCGAAGAAAGTTGGAATTCTTGTAATCAGAGACCACGGCTGAAGACTACTCATCAAAATCGAAATTTAGAGACCAAGATCAGAATTTTTGGTTGGGCAGAAGGCTGGGCTTGATCAGAACCTAGTTCGGGACTTTGATCAGAAAAGTGGAAAATTAGGGCTTCTGTAAAAATGGGAATTTTTGAAATCTGTGACCACGGCTAGAAGCTACTCAGAAAAATATAAGCTTAGAGATTTGGATCAAACCTTTTGATTGGGAAGAAGAGTGGGCTTCATCAAACCCCAGTTCAGGGTCACGTCCAGTGAATCCAGAAGTTTCAAAGGAAAAATTGAGGAGTGAAACTTTGCAGTTTTCAAATTTTGAATATACCAGCTTGATCAGCACATCAAGGCGCATATTTCTATCCTTTCAAAAGTTTGAAATTCAAAGTTTGAATTTTTGGGGTTTCTCTCACAAACCCTATTACAGCTCCAGATCCAGTTCCTGCAAATCAAGTGGATTGGGTTAATCCTAGAAGAAGATGGATTGGTCACCTGCATAAGTGAAGAAGTTCCTGTTTCAGAGGGAGATGAGGCTAAGGCCTTCCATAAGAAGATTACAAGCAATATTGACAGGTATGGCTTATAGGTATGTTTCGAATTCTATTCATAGTTAACTTTATGATATGTTTGTCTTCATATCATTATAGTACAATCTTGATTAATTAATAGACTTGTCGTATTACCTTAATAGAAGATATTCATTGATTAAGGTTTTGACACTTATGATTGCACTAATGCATTGTGATGTTGTATGAGGTTTATGTTGTTCACTAACATGAAAGGTACACCAAGAAAGAAAAATCACGTTCCAGTTCAAGAACATATGATCATGATGACATGAAGACAAAGATTCATCCATTGTCATGGATCACTTATAAAATCTACTTACAAGGTATGTATAACTTGGTTCTACAATGGATAACTTATGAGACATGCAGGTTACTAGCACAAGTCATTGAAGAGAACTAGAAGACACTATGCAGGTATGTTAGACATAACTAGCTAGCATGCTAATCCAGGTATGTTTTTCCTATATCAAGCTAGAATCCTACCTTGTGTTAGGATCTTATACTGTTGTGTTGGTGATAATGATTATTCATGAAGTCATAGGTTTGAATAGTCATGGTTGTATGCATATAATGTTTCTTACCATAATTGATGATATGACTAACTAGAAGAATCATGAAGGTATAGGTTTGAGTAATCACAGGTTTTATGCATATTATATCTCTTATATTGATTAATGATTTAACTAACCAGAAGAGTCATATGATCAAATAAGAGTATGCATGAGTAAAAGAAGACTTCCCTGAAACCTTGAATACTAATGTTTATTATCTGTGTTTGAAATGATCCTGACTATACATGCTTTAGATTATTGTGTTTTGATAATATTAAGATTATACTAATGAATTTTTGATTATGTATGATACCTAGAGGATAACACAATGATGATATTAACAAGCATGCATAGGGATCGGGAATGAATATAAGTTCATGGACAGGTAATCCAGGAAGCAAAGATCAAGAGGGAGCACACTCCAGTAGTTTCTGCAAGGATGCAGATATTTAGAGGGAGTTGACCACTTCTCACAATCCACATCAGAATGGAGTTGCAAAGATTCAGAGGGAGTCCACCCAATAACCAAACAAAGATAAGTATTTGAATTGTAATTACTTGCATATTTTATTGTTTAAATAATATTGTTCAATAATGTATATAGTGATGTTCCTAGAATTAGGTTGTGTATTATGCATATTAGAATAGTTGCATTGATGAACAATATACTACTAATATACATGGGTAAGTGGCCTATGGAACTGCACAACATTCCATTGCTACTTATCTAGAATGAAACCTCTTTGCTGACATGTTGAGAGTTGTGCACACTCTTAACAATGTTCTTGTAGAGATTGGAAGGCATCTAAAAAGTTACAGGATATGGATAAATGTTGTATTGAAGCATTGGCTAAGATAATTGCATGACTGTATGACATATTTCTTTATGTGTAAGAATTTGTTCTGAAAACTATGAGATGTTTTCTAATCATGCAATTTAACTTGTTGTGTAGGAAAGATCGTATACCATCACCTACAAAAGAAGGACTACAACATTTGTTTAGCAACAAAGTTATCTATTGAAAATATTGAAGATATTGAAGTTCCCTGGATTTGGGAAGAATGCCATGATCGAGGAGTACCAGTCGATCATGAAGATGTTTGGGATGTAGTCACAAAGGGTAGTTTGTAGTGACTTCCAAGAGGATCTACAAGATCAAGCATGCTGCAGGTGGTAGCATAGAGACTTTTGCTCTTGTAGCCAAATACACTTCCATTAGATCCGTACTTGCTCTGGCTGCAGTGATGAAGTGGAAGATACACCAGATGGATTTCAAGACAGCCTTCTTGAATGGTGTAGTTGAAGAAGAAGTGTATGTGGAGAAGCCACTTGGTTCTGAGACACATGACAGGGAGTCATATATGTGCAGAACTTGGTATGGTAGGATAGACAACTTTCTATCTAGTTTGGGATTTACCAAGAGTAAAGCGGATTCCAACCTTTACTACAAGGTTGAGGAAGGCAATCCAGTGATACTACTATGTGGATGACCTGTTTGTAACATGTGAGGATAGATTGATTACCGACATGTAGCGAAAGCTTGCTGCCAAGTTCGAGTTGAAGAACTTGGGGATGATGCACTATTTGTTTTTGGCATGAAGGTGTGGCAGAGTGTAGATGGAATCTTCCTTGGCCAAGGGAAGTATGCAGTAGAGATCGTGAAGAGGTTCGGGATGATGGACTGCAATGCTATGACCAAACCTATGGAATCGAACATGAAGATTCTGTGTGATGCTCCATTTGATCCGATTGATTATGGGCTCAAGTATGATGCGAATCAAAAGGTTAACCTGCAGGGTTATGTTGATTCAGATTGGGCAGGCAGTGCTGCAGATAGGGATCAAGTGTGATCTCTTGGTTTAGTAGGAAGTAGTCCTACGTAGCACTGAGTACAGCCGAAGTAGAGTATGTTGCGACGGATGAGCAAGTTGCAGATGTATTGACCAAGCCATTGGCCAGAGTGTAGTTTGAGTACTTCAGAGAGAGGCTTGGTGCACTTCAGATCGAGGTTCCTTCCAAAGGGAAGTGATGAGTCCGGAAGATGCAGATGCACATCATCTTTTCTGACATGGTTGATGTGTTCTCCATTGGTCATGATGTAATTGTTGAGCCATTTTTCACATGGTGGTAGATGTGTTCTCCCATGGTGAAAAAGTAAGGGTTGGAGCCTTCCTCGAATGGTGGTAGATGTGCTGTCCCATGTCGGTGGTGTAAGTGATGGATGATGTGCATCTGGGATGTGCTTCGTGGACGATGAGATGATCTTAAGAGGACAATGCTATGATGATCAGGAGGATCATGGATGATGAGCATCAGGATGATGCTCTAGTTACTACTATGTATATGTATATGCATCATGTTGGATGCTTGTTATGATCAGTTGGATCATTGCATCATGTTGGATGCTTGTTATGATCAGTTGGATCATTTATGTATGTATGCATCATGTTGGATGTTGGATATGATCAGTTGGATCATTTATGTGGATACATTGTGTGGATCATGTATCTGTGTATGTATCAAGTGGATACATTGTATGATCAGGTAGATCATGTATGATGATATGTCTCAGGTAGATACTTGGTATGCATCAGGTGGATGCAGTGTATGATCAGGATGATCATAGATGACAAGCTTCAGGATGTTGCTCCAGATGAGATGCAGCAGGATGCTGCAGTGATGATGATCAGGATGATCATCTGTACATCAGGATGATGTATGGTGAGTATCAGGATGATACTGTGTGGCCGTGGATCAGGTTGTGCAGATGAGCATGTCTGGGAGATCCTATAGGTCGGAGTTGTGTACCCATAACAGCCTGGGATGCTCTTTCGAGACATTGCTCTGGGAGGACATATAATTTGTGCCCTGGGAGATTTTCAGGTCGGGGTTGTGTACCCGTAACATCCTGAGATGCTCTTGCGAGGTTTTTTCCTATGGCATGTAATTTGCTCCTGGGAGATCTGGAAAGGATGAAAAAGGCCTCAGATGCTTCAGCCAGGTTTTGCCATGACCACATGTAATTTGCTCTTGGGATATCTGGACAGGATGAAAAAGGCCTCAGATGCTTCAGCTAGGTTTTGTGGTTGACCACATGTAATGTGCTCCTGGGAGATTTGACAGGTAGAGCTGTGTGCTCGTAACAGCCTGGGATTCTTTAGCCAGGTTTTGTGGTGAGATCACATGTAATGTGATCTTGGGAGATCCGATAGGTAGAGTTGTGTGCTCATAACAACCTGGGATGCTTCAACCAGGTTTTGTGATGGATCACATATAATGTGCTCTTGGGAGATTCGACAGGTAGAGCTATGGGCTCATAACAGCCTGGGATGCTTCATCCAGGTTTTGTGATGGGTCACATGTAATGTGTTCCTGGGAAATCCGATAGGTCGAGTTGTGTGCTCGTAATATCCAAGGATGCTGCAGCCAGGTTTTGTGATGCACATAATAAGTCCTTAAGATTCCACAGTATGGCCAGTGATGACGAAGACCTGCAGGTGGTGGGCCTACATCTAGTATGAAAAAGGACTAGCTCTGTAGAACTTCCTATGATGAGTAGATTCAAAGATTGATTGAGATAGCAGCAGTGAGGATGATGATGACTCGATGATGATTATCCAGTGACGATGATCCAGAGAAGATGACTTGTGCTAGAAGACCTATGTCGAGAAATACCTTCCTAGTTAAGAGGGAGTGTTGATGTATATGTAACTTCAGAATGAATTTCACATATATGTATATTGTATTTCTATAGAGATGTTATTATTCCTCTATACAGAAGTGGTTGTATTCCTATAGAGATATTATTCCTCTATACGGAAGTGTCGTCATTTATATTATTATTCCTCTATACGGAAGTGTCGTAACTTATACTTGATGGGTTATTAGACCACCTTGTTGGGGTCATCCCTGTATAAGTCATGTGGTTCAAAGGGTTATTAGACCACCCTATTGGGGGTCGACCATGTGGGTCAAAGGGTTATTAGACCACCCTAGTGGGGGTCGGCCCAGTCAGCATTATGTTAAGTGGTTAAGTTGAGGCTGACCTAGTTGAGTAATGGTCAAGTCAAGTTAGTGTATAAATAGAGAGTGTGTCTCTCTCATTTTACACATTCTATTCTCTCACTCACACTTGGGAGAGTGGCGCACTTGTGGAGGAGGAGGCTCTGCTACTAGGAGAAGACTATCTCTTGTATTCTGGTTGTATCATTGCTCTATCTATCTCTGAGGAAGTTATTGGGGTTTTTCACCTTTATGGTTTTCCCCAAGTAAACTCTGTGTCTCTTGTGTGCTTGCATTATTGTGTCCATGATTGATATGCTGTAGATTTGTTGTACATGTTGTTCTCTCAGTTAAGATCCTAGATCAGATTGAAGTAAATTCTGAAAATTTAACATATTAGACAATCAATGCTAGTAGAGGAAATTGTAGCCTGCATATATTTTGCACTATAACCTTGAAATAACAAGACGTTACCCTGCATGATAACTTATGTTGTGAATTGATTGTTTTGATAAGCAGTTGATTTTTCCAACATTTTGTCTCCATTTCTAGGGAGGTTATCAAGGGCACAAAAATACAAACTAGTGTTTGTTTTAGTTGCATTATCTCCATGTCTATTGATTGTTGAGAGATAAAGATGGGAGGTAAGAACTTATGCATGTGCCACCAATTCCTAAAAGGTGGGGATTATTCATGGTAGACTCTTGTCTCACTTTCACTAGAGCATATAGATTGCAGGGGAAGAAGAGTATATAGATTGCATGGGTAAAAAGCATATAGGATGCATGAGTAGAGAAAATGTTTTGAATGATAACTCATGAACACGTGGTACAGTAAGAGCCACCTATATTACTAATCTCTCTTTTGTAGGAAGTTGGTGAGAGGAAAGAATTATTGGTGAATGAAGATCCCAGTAGAGGAGGAGTCATGAGGATACAAAAGCCTTCAACTTTGATAAATACAATCACCAGGGTATGTGGTTGTATTTCATTTTCATGTAATATTTTTTATTATTTTGAATATATAACATTGAAAATAACACAACCATAAAATTAAACAAAACACAGTCGGGACTTACTAAGAACACAGTCGAGACTTACTAAGAACACAGTCGGGACAATCATGTTTTGAGGGATCATATGGGTACATTTTAAATTTTAAATTTTTATATCCAAAGTATCTCTTGAAATCTATTTTATAAGACAATTTTAATTTTTCAATTTGCATATCAAAGGAAAAAGATATGGTCAAAATACTAATTAAGTAGAGAGTCGACAACTCAAGATGAGAGTTGGGACAGTCCCTTTCCGGTTTCCTAAATGAATGAATTTTTCAAACTTGTTTCTAAGAAATATTATCCTATGAATATAGTTTACAACTCAATTTGAATCACCAAAGTTCGATATCATATGAAAAATTTATGCACAAAATACTAACTACCTATCCTAAATTAGCACTATGGAAACATTGTTTTCCCAATTGTTCATTGGCATATTTGACCCATCAATTATGCTTGTTTTCAAAACCTGTTTCTATTGGAGGTATGTATATGAATTTATTTTAACCTCCAATTAGAATCACATCAATCCGCTATCAAACAAAAACGTTGTACTCAAAATAGTGACTGTTGGTCTAGGTGGGAACTCATAAACAACACTAGCATGCAGGTTGTTCTTTAGGCGATATGACATACCATCTCATGGTATTTTCAAAACCTATTTATACTGGAAGTATCCATATGAATCCAATTTAATTTGGTCTCGGAATCGCTCAAATCGGATGAGAAAAAAAATAATTTATTAACGAAATATTGCCAAGTAGTCTAAGGCAGTTGTCATTCCTCAACAGGTATAAAGTGAATTTTAGGTTTTTCATTTTCCTTGGATTTTTTTTATATGTAAATACTTGTTGTTTTCTTAATATGTATTGGATGAAGAGAACTCGATCACTTCTCTTCTTCCATGATCTCATGTTTCATCAAAGGTAAGTGCTTGTCTCTTTGTAGATCCCAGTAGGATTAGGAAGGACAATTTGCAAATGAGTGATTCTTTAGGCCAATTTTTTTAGAATATGTTGATGTATATGTAACTTCGGAATGTATTTCATCTATGTATTTTATATATATTTATTGTACCCTTATAAGAGATGTGTCATTCCTCTATAAGGAAGTGTAGTCATGTGGATTGACAAGTGTTGCAAGTGTGTGTACTTGCCGATGGGTTATTAGACCACCATGTGTGGGGTCGGCCCTGAAATATATATTATATTGTGGATGTACCTAGCTAGACAAGTTGGCCCCATAAGGTCACTGGGCAAACAGGTTAGTATAAATAGAGATTAAGTGATCTCTATTTAGATCATTCGAAAAAGTACATCTCTCTCACTCAGAAAGTGGCTCACTAGTGAGGAGGAGGATCATCTGCTACTAGGAGACTATCTCAGTGTATTTTGGTTGTACATTGGTTGAGCCATTGCTCTCTCTATCTCTGAGGAAGTTGTGGGGTTTTTCACCTTAGGGTTTTCCCCACGGAAACTCTGTGTCTCTTGTGTCTTATGCTTTTGATTCTTGTGATGCTTGTCATGCTTATTGTGATTATTATGCATTGATATACTGCACATGTTATTCTCTCAAAGAAGATCCTAGAGTATTGTGAATTAATGCTCAAAATTTAACAGACTCCTTCATTCAAGGAATCTGTGCAATAAAGAAGTTGATTTCCTTTAGTAGACTACGGGAAGAATGCTCACAAGAAGAAGCAAGGCTTATGGCACAAGAAGAAAAGATGGGGAATGAAGATCAAGCTCTGACAGCTCACACCAAGAAAGGGAAGTCCAAGAGAGAGTCATCTCACTCCAAGAAATCTTCTCATCACTTCAAAGAAAGAAGAATATGCTTCACCTGTAATGAGAAAGGACATATTGCCATAAATTGTCTCAAGAACAAGAAGGACCACTCATACAAGAAGAAGAAGGGCAGCAAAAGAAGGTTTCATGCTCATGCTACCGAGGATGATGAACCACCCAAGAAGAAGGCTAGGGAAGAAAGTGATGATAACTCATCAAGTGAAGAAGAGTATGTTCTGATATCTGCTCTCACAGGTACCATCTCCCATGGTTGTAATGATTGGCTGATTGGTAGTGGGGCTTCCAAACACATGATTGGGTTTAAGGAATCTTTTGTGAATCTATCTGAACATGAATCACCCCATAAGGTGAAACTTGGGGATGATTATCAATACCCAATCAAAGGAAGTGGTGAAGCCTCCTACAACCTAGATTCTGGAAAATATTTGAAGATGAAAGAAGTTCTTTATGTACCTGGGCTCAAGAAGAACTTACTCTCCATCTCTTCATTGGATGCAAAAGGTATGAGGGTTGCATTTGTGGATGGCCAAGTCCTAATGTGGCCAAAGGGAAAGAACATAGATGATGCAGTAGTGATTGGAGAGCAAGAGGGAGGTTTGTATAAATTGAAGGGACAACCTGAACATGCCATGGTGAATGAATCCATGGAGCCAAGTGAACTTTGGCATAGAAGACTTGCTCATATGCACTATAGAGCACTTCCAATTGCAAGCAAGGCTGTAGAGGGTCTTCCTGAAATAAAGACCAAACATGAAGGTGTTTGCAAAGGATGTGAGAAAGGTAAGAACATTAAGAAGGCTTTCCCAAGTAGTGAAAGTAAGACAAAAGACATCCTGGAAATCATCCACTCAGATGTATGTGGTCCTATGTCATCTAGTTCTCTAAGTGGGTATGTTTACTATGTCTCATTTATTGATGACTTCTCCAGGAAGACTTGGGTATACTTCTTGAAGAACAAAGATGAGGTGTTTAATAAGTTTAAGGAATTCAAAACCTTGATGGAGAATCAAACTGACAAGAAGATCAAAACATTCAGATCCGACAATGGTGGAGAATTCACCTCAGGTGACTTCAAGAAGCTTTGCAGTGAATCAGGGATTAAAAGGGAGTTGACTGCTCCTTACAATCCACAACAGAATGGAGTTGCAGAAAGGAAGAACAAAACAATCATGGAAGCATCAAGAGCAATGCTCCATGACCAGGATCTACCTATCCATCTATGAGTAGAAGCACCTAGAACAGCTATATATGTGTAGAACAGAACACCCCACAAGATATTGGACAACAAGACACTAGAAGAGGTCTTTTTTGGTAAGAAACCTGAAGTCAGCCATCTCAGAATATTTAGTTATCCAGTATTCACTCATGTCCGAAAGGAAAAGAGGACCAAACTAGATCCTTCAGGAAAGAAGGGTATCTTTGTGGATTGCAATGAAAGCTCGAAGGCTTACAGAATATACTTTCCAGGGTTCAAGAAGATTGATGTCAACAGGGATGTGACATTTGATGAGAACTCAGCATTCATCAAATCAAGGAAGGCACTGATCGAAGTTTACGAAGAACCTAAGGAAACTAGATTTCAAGACACTACCATGACTGAAGCAGTTCCAGAAGTTGTTCGAGAGTTTGAAGATCCGCAAGAACCTGTAGATCAACGCCGTGAGGATAACTCTCACAAGAGGAAACCTGCATGGGCTAGAGAGCTCATTCAAGATGCAGAAAGGTCTGGCATTCCAGAAGAGGAACACATAGCAAAGAAGAGAACCAGATCACATACCAGTTATGTTGCTTTACTCTGTGACATTATGAACAAGGAGCCTTCCAGTTATGAAGAAGCAGTGGAAAAGAAAGAATGGAAGGATGCCATGGTTGAGGAATATCAATCAATAATGAAGAATGATGTTTGGGATTTTGTCCCAAGACCTAAAGAGAAGTCTGTTGTGACTTCCAAATGGATTTACAAAATCAAGCATGCTGCAGATGGCAGTGTGGAGAAATACAAGGCAAGATTCATAGCTCGTGGCTTCTCTCAGAAAGAAGGAATAGATTATGAAGAAACTTCTGCACTTGTAGCCAGGTATACTTCCATCAGAATAGTACTTGCCCTAGCTGCAGCGATGAAATGGAAAATACACCAGAATGATGTCAAGACTGCTTTCTTGAATGGTGTAGTTGAAGAGGAAGTATATGTGGAGCAGCCACTCGGTTTTGAAATACATGACAGTGAGTCATATGTGTGCAGATTGAAGAAAGCCTTGTATGGCTTGAAACAAGCTCCCAGAACTTGGTATGGTAGGATGGACAGTTTCCTATCTAGTTTGGGCTTTACCAAGAGTAAAGCAGATTCCAACCTTTACTACAAGGTTGAAGAAGGGAATCCTGTGGTTCTACTCCTGTATGTGGATGATTTATTTGTAACAGGAGATGACAGATTGATTGCAGATACTAAGAGGAAGCTTGCTGTTGAGTTCGATATGAAAGATTTGGGAATGATGCATTATTTCCTAGGTATGGAGGTGTGGCAGAGTGCAGGTGGGATCTACCTTGGTCAAGGGAAGCACATAGTAGATATCATGAAGATATTCGGGATGATGGATTGCAAGGCCATGGCCACACCTATGGCATCGAATCTGAAGCTTCTATGCGATGCTTCATCTGAGCCGGTTGATGTCTCTATGTATCGTTAGATGATTGGGTCCTTGATGTACCTGACAAACATGAGATCGAACATTTGCTTTGCTGTGAACACATTGAGCCAGTTCCTGACAGATCCCAGGAGTGTTCACCTAGTTGCTGTAAAGCATCTTTTGAGGTACCTGAAAGGTACAGTGGATTATGGGCTCAAGTATGAAGCGAATCAAAAGTTTAACCTGCAGGGTTATGTTGATTTAGATTGGGCTGGCAATGCTGCAGATAGGAACAACACATCTGGGTGCTGCTTCAGTATGGGATCAAGTGTGATCTCTTGGTTTAGTAGGAAGCAGTCCTATGTAGCACTGAGTACAGCTAAGGCAGAGTATGTTGCAGCCTGTTCAGCTAGTTGTGAGGCAGTATGGCTACGGAAGCTACTGTTTGAGTTATTTGATCTCCCGTTGGATGCTACTGGTATCTTCTGTGATAACCAGAGTTGTGTGAAGATGTATAAGAATCTAGTGTTTCATGACAGGTCGAAACACATAGAGATCAAATATCACTATATCAGGGATATGGTGCAGAGAGGAGCTGTGAAGCTCTTATATGTTGCGACAGACGAGCAGAGTGCAGATGTGCTGACGAAGCCACTAGCCAGGGTGAAGTTTGAGTACTTCAGGGAGAGGCTTGGTGTTCTTCAGATCGAGGACTCTTCGAGGAAGAAGTGATGGAAACATTTGCTAAAGCCATTCCAAGCATGCTGGCAGGAGGATCCTTCACATGGCTGTGGATGTAAGCGTTGGATGATGAGCATCAGGATGATGTTCTAGTTTCTTATTTGTATGATCAGTTGGATCATTTTTATGTATGTATTGACGCATCATGTTGGATGTTGGATATGATCAGTTGGATCATTTATATGTATGTACGCATCATGTTGGATGCTGGATATGATTGGTTGGATCATGTGTATGTATTTTGTATATGCATCATGTTGGATGCTTGGACCATGTATCTGTATATGTATCAGGTGGATACATTGTATGATCAGGTAGATCAGGTATATTGATATGTATCAGGTATGATCAGGTAGATCATGTACGTTGATGGATACATTGTGTGGATCATGTATCTATGTGTCAGATGGATACACTGTGTATGATTATATGTATTAGGTAGATACTTGGTGTGCATCAGATGGATGCATTGTATGATCAGGGTGATCGTGGATGACGAGCTTCTCCAGATGACATGCAGCAGGATGCTGCAATGATGATGATCAGGATGATCATGTGTACATTAGGTTGATGTATGATGAGTATCAGATGATACTTTGTGGCCGTGGATTAGGTTGTGCAGATGAGCATGTCTGGGAGATCCTATAGGTTAGAGTTGCATACCCATAATAGCCTGGGATGCTCTTTCGAGACATTGCTCTGGGAGGACATGTAATTTGTGCCCTGGGAGATCTTTAGGTCGGAGTTGTGTACCCGTAACATCCTGAGATGCACTTGTGAGGTTTTGTCCTATGGCATGTAATTTGCTCCTGGGAGATCTGGACAGGATGAAAAAGGCCTCAGATGCTTCAGCCAGGTTTTGCCATGACCACATGTAATTTTATCCTGGGAGATCTGGACAGGATGAAAAAGGCCTCAGATGCTTCAGCTAGGTTTTGTGGTGGACCACATGTAATGTGCTCCTGGGAGATCTGACAGGTAGAGCTGTGTGCTCGTAACAGCCTGGGATGCTTCAGCCAGGTTTTGTGGTGAGATCACATGTAATGTGCTCCTGGGAGATCCGACAGGTAGAGCCATGTGCTCATAATAGCCTAGGATGTTTTAGCCAGGTTTTGTGATGGGTCACATGTAATGTGCTCCTGGGAGATCCTACAGGTAGAGCTGTGTGCTCGTAATAGCCTGGGATGCTACAGCCAGGTTTTGTGATGCACATAATAAGTCCTGAGAATTCCACAGTATGGCTAGTGATGATGAAGACCTGCAGGAGGTGGGCCTACATCCAGCATGAAAAAGGATTGGCTCTATAGAACTTCCTATGACGAGTAGAGTCAGAGATTGGTTGAGATAGCAGCAGCAGTGGCGATGCATCGATGATGATGATCCCGAGAAGAAGACTTGTCTAGCAGATTTGTGTCGAGAAATACCTTCCTAGTTAAGAGGGAGTGTTGATGTATATGTAACTTCGGAATGTATTTCATCTGTGTATTTTACATATATTTATTGTACCCTTATAAGAGATGTGTCGTTCCTCTATAAGAAAGTGTTGTCATGTGGATTGACAAGTGTCGCAAGTGTGTGTACTTGCCGATGGGTTATTAGAACACCATGTGTGGGGTCGGCCCTGAAATATATATTATATTGTGGATGTATCTAGCTAGACAAGTCGGCCCCATAAGGTCACTGGGCAAACATGTTACTATAAATAGAGATCAAGTGATCTCTATTTAGATCATTCGTAAAAGTACATCTCTCTCACTCAGAAAGTGGCGCACTAGTGAGGAGGAAGATCATCTGCTACTAGGAGACTATCTCAGTGTATTTTGGTTTTACTTTGGTTGAGCCATTTCTCTCTCTATCTCTGAGGAAGTTGTGGGGTTTTTCACCTTAGGGTTTTCCCCACGGAAACTCTTTGTCTCTTGTGTCTTATGCTTTTGATTCTTGTGATGCTTGTCATGCTTATTGTGATTGTTATGCATTGATATACTGCACATGTTATTCTCTCAGAGAAGATCCTAGAGTATTGTGAATTAATGCTCAAAATTTAACAGAATAAGGGTGTGCATAATTCTTAATACAAGTGTGCCACTACTCTTATGCAAACTTGATGATGTTAATCATGTGAAACATTGATGCCGCTACTTCTATATGATGTTGCTACACATGGGAGAGATTGATGTTGCTACTATATGGTGCTGCTACTCCAATAAAGACATGGTGTGGACACATTCAAGATTCTACATGTTTGTTCCAAAAGTGTTTCAGCATTTTCAAATAAGAATACTTTCCATTAAGAGTTTTTCATCCAAGTTTATGATTGATAGAAAATAAGATGAATGAAGACTTGTTGTGAATACCAAGTAAAGACTAATGAAAATTCAAGCCCCATTTCCTTATCACCAATCCCATTCCTCCAAAATAATCCTTTTGGAATACCTCATGTTCATCATGGTCATTCACCATTATCATGCTAAGCATATGCATTTTCTTCTTATCTCAATGATGCATGCATAATAAACTTTATAAAGTCTCATTTTCTTATGTGTTTATCTTTAAAAGCCATTGATTTTTACCATAATATCAATCATATAACCACTACACTCAGATCAAATTTATCCGCCACCACTCTATCACTTCCATGCCTTTCTTCCCCACCCACCTCTAACCCACACAATAAAGATAACTTGTCCCACTTACAATGCCATGTTCTCCCCATGTCCTACCCCAATTGAAAATAAAAGTTGATGGTGAAAACCTGTCTCAGGTGCCATGAGACCTTGGAATGTTTGAAAACTATCTTGATGGTGGATATCCCTAAGGAATAATAAAATTCTAAATGTGAAAACCCTCTAGGTACAATGAGAAAAATCTTGTTTGAAAACCAGCTCACTAACAAACAAGGTTTGCAAATAGAGTAAGAGATAAATAATTATATCGAAGTTGTTCTATAAATAAAGATTTATTTGAATAAGAATTTCCAAGATTCATTGCTACAACATAAACATGTTCTACATCTCCTCATAGTACATGCTCTCGTCTCTAGATCTCAGTTTACAGTTCATCATGCTACAAGCTCCAAGTTTCACACTGTGTTTTCTTGCAAATTTTGACATCATTGTGGACGTATCAGATCTCTTTCCTCTCAAATGCTGCTACATATATATCATGGATTTCATAGATAGGTGTAGGTATGCTTATTTTTCATCTATCTAATCAAATTTCATTGAATTCTATGGATTTGTATTTGGAAACACACTTGAGCCTTTGTCCCACTTCCTCTTGATTTTCTATATTTCCAAGTATAGTAAAATCTTTCATTTTGGGGGAAGGGGAACCACCATTATCCTTATCTTCTACCATGATAACACCAACATCTTCTTTTCCATTTATCAGCATCCTTCTTCAATCCAGAACTTCACCTTCATCTCTACTTGCATAAATCACGTCAACATCTTAAATCACCAAGTTGCAAGAGTCCCTTAAGAAAAACATGGATGCAACTACACATGAACCAACATCAAAAATCCATATTTTTGTCACACAAGAACCAACAATAGAAATCGCTGCTGCTATTACACAATAACCACTAGCGGGACCACAATAAGTCTTGCTACTGCCACACAATAACCAACAGTAAGAAGAAAAGAAAGAACTAATACACAAGCCAAGAGAAGAATAGGATGACCACAAGAACCAGAGAAAGTTGTTGCTTTCATAAAACAAAGGTATGAGTTCCTTGGTTCATCAATGCATACATTGGTTTTAGCCATCATGAGCAGTTTTAAGATCTTCATGACAATCTTGTATTAGCCTTTCCATATTTGATGTGATAGTGGGTCAATACTGTTGATGTATTTGTAACTTTGGAATGTATTTCATATATGTATATTGTATTCCTATAGAGATGTTATTACTCCTCTATAAGGAAGTGTTTGTATTCCTATAGAGATGTTATTATTCCTCTATATGGAAGTGTCATCATTTATATTGTAAGTGTCGTAACTTATACTTGATGGGTTATTAGACCACCTTGTTGGGGTCAGCCCTGTATAAGTCATGTGGGTTAAAGGGTTATTAGACCACCCTATTGGGGTTCGGCCCTCTTAGCATTATGTTATGTGGTTAGGTTAAGGATGACCTAGTAAAGGTTATTAGGCAAGTCAAGTCAATTATAAATAGAGTGCGGGAGGCACTCTATTTGATCATCTCATTATTCACTTTCTCACTCATACTCTCATTGGAGAGTGGCGCACTTGTGGAGGAGGAGAAGATGCTTCTAGGAGAAGACTATCTCTGATGCTTGGGTAGTATCATTTCTCTATCTATCTCTGAGGAAGTTGTGGGTTTTTTCACCTTTATGGTTTTCCCTAGTGAAACTCTGTGTGTCTATTGTCTGTTGTGTGCTTGCATTATTATGTCCATGATTGATATGCTGTAGATATGTTGTACATGTTGTTCTCTCAGTTAAGATCCTAGATTAGATTGAAGTAAATTCTGAAAAACTAACATGGTATCAGAGCTATCTTGAAAGAAGGGATGGTATGGAATTTATGACACTTGTTGCACTTACGAAGCTAGGGCTTGATATAGAAAAAACTAGTCATCATAGCACTTTCGCTATAAATCCATTTTGGCGAAGTTTCAGGATATGAAAATTTTACAGGTCGAATATAAGATCCCAATGTACCTTGATTCTGAAGCACAACTTTTGATTCATTGTACGTTTTGTTTTATGATCTGTACAATGTATGGTTTTGGCCTCTTCCAGATCTCAGTCATAAATAGGTGACCTAGGAAAAAATGTCACAACTTGGGCTAGGAAGCTCCAAATGAAATTTCATAAAACGTGACAGGTAGGGAACGGAATGCAGTTTCTCAGGTAAGGTTTTCAGAGGCCGAAATGGAACCAGTGACATGTGGTACTCCGTACAAGTTCGCTCTCCTATTTTATCCCATAAATAGGTCACGTTGCGACACTTGGAATAAATCTCTCTCAGAGAATCCATTTGAGGTCAGACCTGTGGGGTTAGAAATTTAATAAGTCATGCTACAATAGGTAGAATATTAAGACCCTATAAATCAGAAATTCAGAGTTACACCAGAAATAATCAGGTGCATATTTATGTCAAAACAGAATTGGATTTTGAGCACCTTCATTCATGGCTCCAGGAATTTAGGGTTTCGAAGAATGTTGGAATTTTTTGTATCGGATACCACGGCTAGATAATCCTCATCAAAATCAAAATTTAGATACCAATATCAAATTTTTTGGTTGGGTAGAAGGCTGGGCCTGATCAAACCCTAGTTCGGGACTTTGATCGGAAAAGTGAACAATTAGGGCTTCTGCAAAAATGGGAATTTTTTAAATTTGTGACCATAGCTAGAAGCTCCTTGGAAAAATCGAAGTTTAGAGATTTGGATCAAACTATTTGGTTGGTTCAAGCTCTGGGAAACTCAAACCCTAATTCAGGGTCCTCCCTGGTGAATCGAGAAATCTAAAAGACAAATTTGAGGGGTGAAACTTTGTAGTTTTCAAATTCTGAGTATACCAGATTGACCAGCTCAGAAAGGTGCATCTTTCTATCCTTTCAGAAGTTTGAAATTCAATTTTTGAATTTTTAGATTTTCTCTGACAAACCCTAATCCACATCCAGATCTAGTTTCTGCAAATCAAAGTGGATTGGGTTAATCCTAGAAGAAAATGGATTAGTCACCTGCATAAGTGAAGAAGTCCCTGTTTCAGAGGGAGTTGAGGCTAAGGCCTTACATAAGAAGATTACAAGCAACCTTGACAGGTATGACTTGTCTAGGTATGTTTCGAGATCTGTTCATTATTAAGCTTATGGTATGTTTGTCTTCATTAAGGTTATTACAATCTTGATTAACTTTAGACTTGTTGTATCACCTTAATAAAATTATGAATGCAGATATTCATTGATTAGGGTTTTGACACTTATGATTGTACTAATGCATTATGGTGTTGTATGAGGTTGATGTTGTCCGCTAACATGAAAGGTACATCAAGAAAGACAAATCATGTTCTAGTTCAAGAACATATGACCATGGTGACATGAAGACAAAGATTCATCCATTGTCATGGATCACATAGAAGCTCTACTTATGAGGTATGTATAATTTGGTTCTACAATGCTTAACCTATGATATATGCAGGTTAATAGCACAAGTCATTGAAGAAAGCAAGAAGACATCATGTGGGTACGTTAGACATAGCTAACTAACACATTAATCCAGGTATGTTTTTCCTATATCAAGTTAGAATCCTACCTTCTGATAGGATATCTTATATAAGTATACTTGGTATGATTGATAATGATTATTCATGAAGCCATAGGTTTGACTAATCATGGGTTTAGGTATATTATGTTTCTTACTTTAATCAGTGATATGACGAACCAGAAGAGTCCTATGGTCAAACAAGAACTTGCATGAGTAAAGGAATTACTCCCCGAAACCTTGAATACTAGTGCTTGTAATAAATTATCTGTGTATGAAATGATCTTGACCATACATGTTCAAGATTTCTTAGAATCATAATGTTTTATGGTATTGAGATTATACTAATGAATGTATGATTGTGTATGATACCTCGAGGATAACACAATGATGATACTAGTAAGTATGCATAAGTGATCGAGGATGGATATAAGTTCAAGGACAGCTAATCCAGGAAGAAAATATTGAGAGGGAGTCCACCCTACAACCAAACAATGATAAGTATTTGAATTGTCATTTCTTGCATACTTGTTTGTTTAAATAATATTGCTCAATGATGTATATGCTTATGTTCCTAAACTTAGGGTGTGTAATATGCATATTAGAATAATTACATTAATGAACAGTATACTACTAATATGCATGTGATGGGTAAATGGCCTATGGCACTGTACAACAATCCATTGCTACTTATGTAGAATGAAACTGCTTTGCTGACATGTTGGGAATTGTGCACACTCTTAACAATGTTTTGGTAGAGATTGGAAGGCATCTAGAACGTTATGGGATATGGATAAATGTTGTATTGAAGTGTTGGCTAAAATAATTGCATGAATATATGACATATTTCTTTGTGTGTAAGAATTTGTTCTGAAAAGTATGAGATGTTTTCTAATCATGCAATTTAACTTGTCTTGTAGAAAAGATCGTATACCAGCACCTACAAAAGAAGAACTACAACATTTGTTCCAGCAATGAAGTTCAAACTATCTATTGAAGATATTGAAGAATCCGAAGTTCCTAGGATACGAGATATAGTAAAAGGATGCCATGGTCGAGAAGCACCAATCGATCATGTTTGGGATGTGGTCGCAAGAAGTGAAGGGAAATTTGTTGTGACTTCCAAGTGGGTCTATAAGATTAAGCATGCTGCAGATGGTGGCATGGAGAAATACAAAGCAAGGTTGTAACTCGTGGCTTCTCCCAGAAAGAGGAATTGACTATGAGGAGACTTTTGCACCTATAGCCAGGTACACTTCCATCATATCAGTACTTGCTCTAGATGCAGTGATGAAATGGAAGATACACCAGATGGATGTCAAGACAACTTTCTTGAATGGTGTAGTCGAAGAGGAAGTGTATGTGGAGTAGCCACTTGGGTTTGAGACACATGACCGAGAGTCATATGTGTGCAAGTTGAAGAAAGCCTTGTATGGCTTGAAGCGATTTCCTAGGACTTGGTATGGTAGGATAGATATCTTTCTATCCAGTTTGGGATTTGCCAAGAGTAAAGCATATTCCAACCTTTACTACAAGGTTGAGGAAGGCTACTATTGTATGTGGATGACCTGTTTCTAATAGGTGAGGATGAGTTGACTGTCGATACCAAGAGGAATCTTGCTGTCGAGTTCAAGATGAAGGACTTGGGGATGATACACTATTCCTTAGGCATGGAGGTGTGGCAGAGTTCAAATGGAATCTTCCTTGGACAAGGGAAGTATGCAGTAGAGATCCTGAAGAGGTTTGGGATGACGGACTGCATGGCCATGGCCACACCTATGGCATCGAACCTGAAGCTTCTGTGTGATGCTTCATCTGAGCCAGTTGATGCTACGATGCATCGTCAGATGATTGGGTCCTTGATGTACCTAATGAATACAAGACCAAATAAATGATTTACGGTGAACACCTTGACCCAGTACTTGACAGATCCAAGACATGTTCACATGATAGCTACAAAGCATATTTTGAGGTACCTGAAGGGTATAATTGACTATGGGCTCATGTATGAGGCGAATCAAAAGTCTAACCTAGAGGATTATGTTGATTCGGATTGGGAAAGAAGTGCCATTGATCGGAAGAACACTTCAGGGTGCTACTTCAGTATGGGATCCAGTATGATCTCTTGGTTTAGTAGGAAGTAGTACTGTGTGGCACTGAGTACAGCCGAAGCAGAGTATGTCGCAGCTTGTTTGGCAAGTTGTGAGGCAGTATGGCTTAGGAAGCTACTGTATGGTTTGTTTGATCTCCATCTGAGTGCTACTTGTATATATTGCGACAACCAGAGCTGTGTGAAGTTGTCGGAGAACCCAGTGTTCCATGACAAGTCGAAGCACATTAAGATCAAGTATCACTATATCAGGGATATGGTGCAAAGAGGAGCAGTGAAGCTCCTGTATGTTGCGACAGATGAGCAAATAGCCGATGTGTTGACCAAGCCGCTGGCCAGAGTGAAGTTTGAATACTTCAGAGGGAGACTTGGTGTACTTCAGATTAAGATACCTTCCAAGGGGAAGTGATGAGTCCGGAGACACAGATGCACACGAGCCATTCTCACATAGTGGTAGGTTGGTCCTCATATGGTGTAGATGTAAGGGATGGAGCCATTCCGACATGGTGGTAGGTTGGTCCTCCCATGGTTGTTGATGTAAGTGCTGGGCCATTCTGACATGGTGGTAGGTTGGTCCTCCCATGGTCATTGATGTAAGTGCTATGCCATTCCGACATGGTGGTAGGTTGGTCCTCCCATGGTCATTGATGTAAGTGCTGGGCCATTCCGACATGGTGGTAGGATGGTCCTCCCATGGTCGTTGATGTAAGTGCGAGGCCATTTCGACATGGTGGTAGGTTGGTCCTCCCATGGTCATTGATGTAAGTGCTGGGCCATTCCAACATGGTGGTAGGTTGGTCCTCCCATGGTCGTTGATGTAAGTGTTGTGCCATTCCTACATGGTGGTAGGTTGGTCCTCCCATGGTCGTTGATGTAAGTGATGTACCTTTCTGACATGGTGGTAGGTGTGTCCTCCCATGGTCATGATGTAAGTGTCGAACCCTTCCTGGATGGTCGTAGCTAGGTCCTCCCATGTCGGTGTATGTAAGTGTTGTGTGATGTGCATCTGGGTTGTGCTCCGTGGACGATGACGATGATCTGAAGATGATGATGTGACAGTATGGTACACAGGTTTTGCAGAGGCATATGATCAGTCCCGAGATCCTCTTGCAAGTTTTGCAGAGGCAGTGTAATCAGTCCTGGGATATCTTACAGGTTTTGCAAAGGAAGTGTAATCAGTCCTGAGGTGTACCTACTTGATGGCTGCTCGCTGAGATGACATGATCGGTATGATCATGAGTATCAGGATGATACTCTGTGGCCATGGATAGGTTGTGCAATTGCATGTAAAATATCCTAGGAGATCCGATAGGTTGATCAGTATGCTCGTAATCAGTCCCAGGATTCTCTTTCGAGGTTTTGGCTAAACACACGTAATCAGTCCCGAGGATTCCACAGTATGGCCAGTCATGATGAAGACCTGCAGGTGGTGGGCCTACATCCAGTATGAAAAATGGTTGGCTCTGTAGAAATTCCTATGACGAGTAGATGAGAGATTGATTGAGATAGCAGCAGCAGTGATGTTGACGATGATCCAGAGAAGAAGACTTGTGCTAGAATACATGTGTCGAGAAATACCTTCCTAGTTAAGAGGGAGTGTTGATGTATTTGTAACTTTGGAATGTATTTCATATATGTATATTGTATTCCTATAGAGATGTTATTATTCCTCTATACGGAAGTGTTTGTATTCCTATAGAGATGTTATTATTCCTCTATATGGAAGTGTCGTCATTTATATTGTAAGTGTTGTAACTTATACTTGATGGGTTATTAGACCACCTTGTTGGGGTTGGCCTTGTATAAGTCATGTGGTTTAAAGGGTTATTAGACCACCCTATTGGGGGTCGGCCCTCTCAACATTATGTTATGTGGTTAAGTTAAGGTCGACCTAGTAAAGGTTATTAGGCAAGTCAAGTCTAGTATAAATAGAGTGCGCGAGGCACTTTATTTGATCATCTCATTATTCACTTTCTCATTCATACTCTCATTGGAGAGTGGCGCACTTGTGGAGGAGGAGAAGATGCTTCTAGGAGAAGACTATCTCTTATGCTTGGGTTGTATCATTGCTATATCTATCTCTGAGGAAGTTGTGTGGTTTTTCACCTTTATGGTTTTCCCCAGTGAAACTCTGTGTGTCTATTGTCTCTTGTATGCTTGCATTATTATGTCCATGATTGATATGCTATAGATATGCTGTTCATGTTGTTCTTTTAGTTAAGATCCTAGATCAGATTGAAGTAAATTCTGAAAACTAACAAATATATTTTTAAGAATTTTTAAACACCAGCATCATGATTACAATTAACAAAACCATCAAACATAGATCAAGACATTTGACTATGAAATGGAGTATTGAAGGAAAAATTTCCACAACATATTTCAAGCCATGTTTTAAAGAGGGTGATGGATAACAAAGTTTTCAACATCAGTTGATCTAAGTGCAATCAGTGAGGTTCTATGAGTCCTATCAATCATTTTTTTCAAGTTTGTTTGTATTTTTTTTTATACCATTAAGGTTTCCCTTAAACATTCTCAAATATTGGCAGTAGAATTCAAGTAGATTTCAGTGATTGATTAATGGAATGTTTTTTTCTTATACCAGCATCCCTGCATCATAATTAATAACAACATCATATTTATTTTTTGAGGTTGAATCTGTGTTTTTTTTTCAACAATGGATACTCATTTTATGGAAGAAATGAGTCCTTTCATTTGGGTGAAGTACAACAGTCATCATTTTCAAAACTTATTTCCAGCCTATTTGATTTCTAAATCTTAAATAAGGAAGGTATATCCAAGCTAGCAATCAAGAAAAAATTATGGTATTTTATGCACCATATATGAACTTTATTTTAATGATTTTCTATAGCACGAGATTGCTCCAATTTTTGTACCAAAAAACCAACAATAGAAGAGTGAAAGTGTGGATATCTTGAGAGCATGTTTTGAATTAAATAGGAAGATGGGTATGTGCAATAGTAATAAATTTGGGTTTGAGGAAGTACACAATCGTTTTAATACTAGCTCTGTATTTTATTTCTACCAAATACATACACAATCATCATTTGTTTTTATCATGTGGTCAACGATAATTATTGAAGAGCTTTGTGTGCACATGAATCTCTTTGATTAGTAGGAAACCATTGTTACAACTCTTGTTACATAGGTGTATTTGTATGGAGCATTGGGGATTCTTGGCTAAAATAATTTTGAGGCATCCCTATCCATACACATCAGCTGGAAGAATGATTATTTTTAGCAACAAATGAATTTTTCATGAGTCTTGTAGCATTTTTCCAAGGTTTCATATTTATGAGAAAAAGAAGCAACAATAAAGATTATAGAAGAGGATAGATCAACTGGTAAATTATTTGAGTTTTATCTTAGGATCAAGAACAACATGTTGGATATGAAATATTGGTGAACAAGAAACAAGTGGATCAATCACTTCAAACTATTTGTCTTGTCCAATACTTATGTCATTAAAGCTGAAGGTAGTATTTTACACAATTATTATCTACATGTATGTTTCCTTGACATCTATTACATTAGCAACACACTAGTAAGGCCCTTACAAGTACTTCTAACTCTTATTTTACTTGAGGATAGGTCAACTCTTTAGTTTAGGGGAGAAGAGGTTGTTGCATTTGTGCTTATTTGAGTACATTTACCTTGCTTATGAACATTTTTGTTCACATTTATCTAAAAATATGCATAAATCAAATAAATGATATATTGTAAATGGTGAAGTAGGTTTTCATCAAACTTTAAGAGAAGAAGAATTACAATATGGAGAACAAACTCAATAAGTTTCAACTCAATCCAATGCATGAATTTTCAGAAAATGAACATCATCACCTACAACCATTTTTCATTTTTATTGAAATCCGTGATATGGGTATCTCTGATTTTTCATGAGGAAGTACAATGAAATGGTAAATATATGCTTGCAAAATTTTAGAGAAACCCATTTTGTAGTTTATTATAAAATGGTAAAATAGTGTGTTGTTACTTGTATAAGAGTCCGTTGTTACTTGTACAACATTTTGCTGTTATTCCATCATAATCGCTAAAAATCACTTGAGGGTTATTTTCAAAGGCATTTTGGCTATGGGAATGAAACATAAGGATGTTAATATGATCTAGGTTAAAATGAATTGGAGAAATCATAATTAGATCACTTGTTTTGTTCATGATTGGCTAATTATGTCATGTATCTTAAGTGGCCCTTTTATGAAAAATGCAAATGGGACAACCATTGTTTGAAGAGATTTCAAGGTTCTTTTCGTTATTATTGTATTTTATCAGTATAATTAGTTGGACAAGAAGAGTGTTAGACATGTGGTTTTTGGTCAGTATGCATTGAAAAATGGGAGCCCTTACATCTTGCTTAATTCAAAGGTGTTGGATTGCATGAGGACATGCAATATATTCAGTTGGGGGGATATGTTGGGCCATGAAATTGTCATCATTTTACACTATCTTTTCCCTACCTTTAATCCATTCCTTCTCACCCATAACCTTGTATTAATGCTTATTAATCCATTTTTATGCTTACTTGCGAGATTTAGACCTAAGGTATTTTCCATTGCACATATTTAGTATTTTCGTGTGAATTATGATTAAACATTGGAAAAATAACATATTTTGAATTTATATTTTAAAATCAAATATTAAAGATGACTTTTGCAAACACAGGTTAGGTTTTGTTACTTGTGGACACTTGCTTCTACTTCCATAATAGAAGACCCATGAAGTGGGTAGTTGATATTTCTTGTATGAGGCATTATTGAGTCAATATAAGCCTTTCTTCAAATTATCTCAAAGACCCAGATTGTACTTTTGAAGGAATTGATGGTTTATCATCTATTGTTACTTGTGACGTTGCTACGTCTACTGTTGTTACTTCTACAAGTAACAACAAACCATGAACAGTTTTGAAAGCCCACGAAAATCCATTTTTCAAATATGGAAGATTCAACTTGGATTGAGATCTTGGATGAGAAGAGAATATTGGAACAAGAGTTGAAGATTAGTTTTATTAGTTTTGGATAATTAGCAAGGATTTTGGGATTAGATTTGAATTGATTTTGAGACCCAAATTATTAGTAATTTGTTGAGGATATTTTGGATTCTCATTTATTATTTGTTATGGAAAACTCATGTATAAATAAGAGCTTATTATCCATTCCAAGGGGAGGGTTATTAGAGAAAGAAGTCCAAGTTATGATGAAATATAATTATATTTCTTCTAATATCTTTTGTTAATATAGATTGAAGTTCTTTAATTTCTCTCTCTCTCTTTCTTGTTAATGTAGATTGTAAGTCTCCAATTTATCTATTTTGTAAATATAATAACTTCTTAAGAGTGTTTAGCATATGATGCATTTTATTTTGATTCATTTATTTCCGTAGATGTATTTTTAATTCAAGTTCTTTACTTATGCAACTGTGTTAGATTCGTAGATGAGCATGGTTGCAACCAAAATGTGTTTTACTTTCTACAAGTGTGAGTGTGTTTCAATTTCCATAATGTGTTTGATTTTCTTGCATTTGTTTGATTGCTTTACTTTTCACAAGTGTGTTTCAATTATGCAAGAGTGGGTGTGAATTTTGTCACACCAAAATCCTGTCATCATGACATGTGTACCCTTGGTCTGTCCCGATTCTTAAAGCATTGATGTCAAATGGTCTGAAAGGAAGTATTTTCATACATTTTTTCCTATATTTTGACACCAACACACTCTGCATGTTCACAAGTAGAGTTAGACCCATGGTGATGCCCTTTTCCCATTGGCAAGGCGTGTCGCTCACCCTACTTTCCTTCAGTCAACATGCGTCACCCCATCTCTGAGCCAGACTACTAGTTAGCAAGGTGCATCACTTTGAGTTAGGGGAGAAAAAAGAAGCTTCGAGCGCCTTCTAGAAGGAATAGCTTTGTGGAGGCCTATCCCAACAAAGAAATGAAGGTAGCATTTGATCCCATAACTTCTTGGGATGATCCCTTACCCTTCTCCATGAAATCCTCAACCCATTCTATCCTTTTTGGACTATATATACAAGCCTCCACTTCATAGTCAGGGGAGGAAGGATTAGAGCACCAAAACGCTGGAGAAATTCTGCTAGAGTTGAAACCCTTTTATCCATTGGAGGCAAGATTGGATCTTTGAGTCAAAGATCATTTGGAAGAAATTTCAATGTCAATGCATGGTTGTAATCTTCTCTTCTTAATTTTCATTAAAACAATGATATACACACTTTCCATAAAGGTTTATTGTGCATTATAGATATTTAGAATTAGTTTCCTTGACCACTAGTTTAGATTAATCAATATTGCATATTACTATCTTTTGTGTGTTTCCACTTGTTTGTCATATCTTGTTTTGCAGCTGAAGATCAAGGGCTACATCAAGCAAGGCGACATCACTACAGTTGCAAGTTAAATAGTACCTGTACATCTCTTGCAGTTTGATCAATCTAGTAAAGTTTATATGTCCTATTGCATTCTGTTCTAGATCTAAACCATTTAGACTAGAGAGCTTTGTCCTTGTCTTCATAGACAAAGTGTCTTGAAACAATTTACTTTTACATACAATGTGAATTAGTTTTAGTATTTACTTTCTTCAATTTAGTTTTATGTTGTGTGATTTACTTTGCTGCAGTGCATGTTTGACAACCAATGGTAGCAGAGGAAATCGTAGTTTGCATATATTTTTCACTATAACCTTGAAATAACAGGACATTACCCTGGTTGATAATTTATATTTTGAATTCATTATTTCTATAAGAGATTTATTTTCCCAACAATACCACCAGCTTATTGGATATTTGATGTATCTAGTCAACACTAAGCAATATCTATGCTATGCTGTCAACACATTGAGTCAGTATATGGTGGATCCTAGGAAAATGCATTGGGTGGCAGAGGGGAATGAACTATGAGAGACAGGATGGAGTACAGTTGATTGGCTATATATATTTTGACTGGATAGGTAGTGTAGTGGAAAAAGCACCTATGGGTGTTGTTTCAACTTGGTTTTGACAATTGTGTCATGGCTCGATAAGAAACAAAATTCAGTAGCACTAAGTTCTGTAGAGGCAGAATACATGGAAGCTAGTCCGACGAGTTGTGAGTCTATTTGGATTTTGCAAGATACTAGTGAGATTATTTGATCAGTAGTTGAGGCCAATTGTGATTTACTATGACAATCAAATTTGCATGAAACTCATGGAGAATCCGGTATTTTATAACTAGTCAAAACATATTGAGATCAAATACCATTTCATATGGGATCATGCTCAAGGGGAGAAGTTTAGATTTAGTATGTGTCTACAAATGAATAGGTATCATACATTCTCACAAAGTCACCGATGAAGGGTGAGTTTGTTTATTTCATGGACAATATGGGAGTGGTGAAGAACACTTTCTTCATTAAGAGGGAGTGTTGAAAACATTTAACAATGACAACTATCCAGACCTTACCCTTACTTAATATTTGATAAAAGTGATTTTTATTAATGCATAAGTGTAATTTTTTAATGCGGAAGTGTAATTTTTGAATGAAAAATAAATTAGGGATTTGGAACCCTAAAAGGCACCAAAGTGTTATAAAATAGAACAGAGGGGGTAAAGGTGGGAATAAGAGGTATTGTGAGAAGTAAGAGCACATTCAATAAGACAAAGTACTCAGAGAATGAGTAGATAGAAGGGGCACATTTTAGAGAATGAGGGCACACTTTACTGGAGGAGGGGAAATTCAGTGATTGAGTTCATCATCTACGGAGAGAGAGAGAGGGAGAATTGCTGAGATAGTGATTCTGCATCATAGGGGCATGAATCCCATGTCAGAGAGGAGATAGAGAGGGGTACGAATCCCAGGATGTCTAGAAGAAGAGAAGGTTACAAAGCCCAAGAAAGTATCCAGTTGTGATCAGGCACAAACTTCAAGGAGAGAGGTTGAGAGATGATTTTGTGTGATTGTTGGAATAAATTATGTTGTACTTCATTGTAAATATGCTTGAGATAATAAAAAGAACTCATCTCTCTCACTGGTTTTCCTACAAGGTTTTTCTAGGGTCATATTGACCAAAAATCTCTATGTCAATTATTTAGGTGTGTGTGATTATTGCTGATCTGAAAAGAGTAAAAGACCTTATGTGTATAAATATTTGTTCATGCTGATATATTTTCTTGAGGCAGTGAAATTGAGATTGGGAATTAAGATATGATTTATTGAGACTTGAAACTAGGTTGGGGTTAGAGTATTGAAAATTTACAAGATGTAGTTCCTAAATTTTTAGATGAAATGGGAGGAAACTATGACAAGGACCTAGAAACATGTTCCATAATCAATAATCCAAGTAAAAATACAAAATTTGAATGGAATAATGCTATCCTTTGATACAGATAAATAATTTATCAAAGTCCAACCTTAAAATTTAAATCCAAGGTTCTAAAGGAGTCCCATGACTCACTAGTTGCATGGCATGTATGTTCTTTTAAAACTTACTATAATGCATAGCAATCATTTTTCTAGAAAGGGATGAATGTGGGAATTCATAAGCATGTAGCAAAGTGTGACAAATTCCAAAGAAACAAAAGTGCAAATGTTATGACCCCATGGCTATTCCATCCCCTATACATCCCAAACCAAAAGTGTAAGAAATTTCCATGGACTTAATTGAAGGTTCACCCATGTCAGAAGGGATAGAAAAAATCCCTGTTGTGGTTGACATATTAACTAAGTATGCACATTTCATAGGTGTGAAGAAAGCAAATTCAACAAAACAATTTGTTGAAATATTTTACAAAAATATCTACAAACTACACAAATTTTAAAAGATCATTGTCAATGATAGGGATACTAAATTTAAATGTAATTTCTAGAAGTAATTTGTTCAGGTACACAGGGTACTACTAAAGGACCGAACACCAAGAGAAACCACTTCACACAAACAGATCACAGATCAACACACCGATGTTTTGATGTGGTTTAAACCCTCTTGAGGGAAACACTCCACGGCCCCGGCCAAATAGCTTCTACGGGACAATTTATTATGCAAAGAAAGAAAGTTACAAATGAGCTTCTCATAATCGATCAACTAAACAATAACCCTCCATGCTCTTTAAATAGAGATCATGGACCAATCGGGTGTTAAGCCACGGATCAAGGTTAGGTATGATCTAAGAGAAGTTGAGATATCGGATCACTCTATGTCGGGAACATATCGTGACCGTCGGATTAAGTATTTACAAATGCATACTAAAGAAACACACTATCCCTAATGGATATATTACACAAGTTGATCTTAACTAACTCCTAAGTGTCTAGATATCCTAACATCCCCCCTTAAGAACAACTTGGGATAGGATTGAAGGATTTACAAAAGTGACACTATTAGGAGAAGGGAAGGAGGAATTAGAGCCTATCCCCCCTTAATGACAAGTTCCTGAACTCCTAACATAGATCGAAGTTTAGAAAAATTTGCTTCTGTAAGAGACTTGGTGAAGATATCTGCAACCTGATCATCTGTAGGGAAAAAGAGCACTTCAAGAACATGATCATGAACAAGATTTCTGATGAAGTGCATATGTAGCTCAATGTGTTTGCTTCGTTGATGTAGAACTGGATCTTTGGTAAGCTTGATGGAACTTTGATTGTCGCACCAAAGTGGAGTAGGCTGCTGCTGCTTGAATCCAAACACTGAAAGGATCTGTCGAAGCAATAAAGCTTCCTGACTGGCATTAACTGCAACTCGATATTTTGCTTCTGCTGAAGAAAGAGCAATAGCTTGTTTCTTACAAGCCCAAGTGATAGGTCCAGATCCCAGACTGAAAACATAACCTGTATGTAATGTCCCCATTTTGACCTGCTTTGTATTAAATTGTAAATGATGTAAATATTGTAATTTAATCATGGTGAGGAGCTCAAGGCCAAGGCCCCACCATTGATTTAGCGTTTCATGTATCGGCAATTAAAAATAGATGCCTATGGTTCTTGTGCTAGATAGGCACAATGTAAATACGAATTTTAATGAAAAATACCCACAACTAGCTATGCAATGCAACAAAGAGACGGGGGCATGATCCTACAAGGAACAGGGAGGAAAATTATTCAAACCCTTGAGCCAATGGTGTTAATCCATGTGTCAATGAGAAAACCCATAAACCCTCAACTACCCATTTTGGGTTATGAACCCAGTCATTTAATTCTTCCAAGAGTTGGTTGAGGCAGTTAATGCCTTGGGAATGAAGAGGTATGGCAGCCATTTTTGTGCATGGGCAAGCCATCAACCTGGGAAATCATGTTTTGTCTCCTTGGGAAAGAAAACACCCATGAAATGGTGCCCAAAGCCATTCTGAAAAGTTAGTCTTTCCTCTCTCACGCAGTCTAAACTATTGGGTCTTTCCCTACACATTTTTCATCCATTTTCTGCATTTTTCCCATGCCTGGGAGCTCATTTTTGCATCGTACAGTAGCTGGGAGAGAAGGGCCACGATTTGGGACTGTGATGGAGGTCGTTTTTGCCCCAAAATGCCCATGGACGTTTTTCTAAAAACGATTTCTGCTTCCTAGGGTTTTCCCAAACCTCCATTGTTCATTTTTAGCCTTCCCACGTTTTTTTGAAGCTTAGGGAATCATTTTCATGCTTATCACTGTACAAACGTTTTTCCTCATGCCCAGCCATTGTGGTTTTGCTGTTATGTGCATCCCGGTTTTGATTTGAACCTGTGAGCAAGAAACTTGGACTGGTAGTGGACAGAATTGGCTTGATAAACCTAGTGGAGGGAGTAACCTCTCAAGAAGATCAAGAGGGCTTTGGCTACATTTCTATGCACACCCTAAGAGCACTAGAAAGGAAGGTATGGCTTGAGGGACTGTGTGGCAGTGAAGAGAATACTTCCTTGTGTTGGGTGTGTAGGCATTGTGAGTGCTAAGATAAATAGATCTTGTAGAGGTATCCATAGCTCTGTGGTTGAGCTCACTAGCTTAGCAATTCTTCCTTTTCCATTTCCTAGCAGCCTGATAAACCCAATTGTAGATTGGCTTGGCTCATCTTGGTGTATGCTTGGCTATGTGTGAATCTGCTGTTCCCTGGTTCCTTGTACAGCTCATGCCCAGCTCGAGGGTGGCAGTTGTATCAAGAGGTTGATAAGCACAATTGGCCTATGGTTGGGTGGAACGTTGCAGAGGCATAGCTGGTTGCTTGGGACTACTTTGTTAAGATAAGTATCCTCTTGTGTTAACTTTGCAATTATTATTTGATGAATATCTTGAATGTACGATAGAAGTGTAATTGAAATTACTTCCGCTGTGTTTTTCAAATATTTATGCATTTGCATATGCCCATCTTCATTTTATATTATGTGAATGCTTATCTTACTAAGTTCATGGGGCTAGTTGCCCGGATTTAGTGTCACGTCCTCTCTATCATGCTGGTTTGGTAGGAGGAGACATTACATTTTGGTATCAGAGCTGCTGGTTGTAGCATTGGACCTCTATGGGCCAAATCCTACACAACCACTTGGGAAGGTCCCTTCCTAATCACCACAAGTCTTAGCATTGGGCCTAAACAGGCTAAGTTGGATAGATTACAGAGGTAAGATCACCTCCTGCGGAGCAGCAATCATCATTGAAAGAAGGGAAGATTTCAAAAAAATTCTTAAGAGTTTTTGGAAATTTTTGTTTAAGTCTGTTTTAGAAGAGTTCAGGAAATCGTTCCGAAATTTGCGAAAGGAATTCTCTTCCAAAATTGCAGAAGGAATTATCTTCCGAAACTGCGGAAGGATTCCACGAGTTGTTCCGCAACGTGGAAGAATTCAGTGAACTGCTCCGAAATAGCGAAATTTTTTTCTAAGTGTTCAGCATCGAAAGGAAATTTTCGGAAGGAATTCTCTTCCGAAACTGCGGAAGACTTCCGCGAATCTTCCCGCAATTGCGGAAGAGTTCAGTGAATCTTCCTGCAACTGCGGAAGAGTTTGGCGAATCTTCCCGCAACTACGGAAGAGTTCTGTGAATCTTCCCGCAAGTGCGGAAGAGTTCTGTGAATCTTCCCGCAATTGTGGAAGAGTTCCGCGAATCTTCACGCAACTGCGAAAGGCTTCCGCGAATATTCCCGCAACTGTGGAAGAGTTCCGCGAATCTTCCCGCAACTGTGGAAGAGTTCCGCGAATCTTCCTGCAATTGCGGAAGAGTTCCGCGAACCACCCCGAAACTGTGGAAAGAATTATTTTTTAACAAAGGAAACACATTTTATACTGGTTAAGTCCACACATAAAGTCGATGCCATTGCAAATATTTTCATGAAGAAAATTTTCAAATTACATGGGTTGCCTAAGGCAATAATTTCTGACAGGGATACCAAGTTCACTTCCAATTTTTGGAAAGGTCTCTTTGCAGATTTGGGTACACAGCTAAGCTTTAGTACTGCATACCATCCTCAAACAGATGGGCAAATAGAAAGAGTAAATCAAGTGCTTGAAGACATGCTCCGCATGTATGTAATCGATAAACCATCCAAGTGGGAGGATTATCTATACTTGGTAGAATTTGCATATAACAATGGGCAACAAGCATCATTGGGAATGAGTCCTTATGAGGCTTTGTATGGCAGAAGGTGTAGGACACCAGTGAATTGGGACAATCCAGTGAACAGAATTGTACTTGGGCTAGAATTGCTTAAGGAAATGGAACAAGAGGTTCCCAAGATCAGACAGAATTTAAAAATAGCCCAAGATAGACAGAAAATCTATGCAGATAAGCATAGGATCCATAGAGAATTTAGTGTTGGGGATCATGTGTATCTTAGAGTGAGATCAAGGAAGAGTTCCTTGAAGCTTGGAAGTTGTGCCAAGCTATCACCTAGATATTGTGGGCCATTTGAAGTGCTTGAAAGAATAGGACCAGTTACATATAGACTTGCATTGCCTGCTAGCACTAAAGCTCACAATGTTTTTCATGTCTCTTTGCTTAAGAAATATGTACATGATCCTAACCATGTGATTAATTGGGATGTGATCCAGGTGGAACCCGAGGGAGAATTCCAAACCGATCCATTGTGCATCCTAGACAAGAAGGTAACATTGCTCCGGAATCGAGCCATCAGACAGGTAAAGGTGCAATGAAAGCACTACGGTCCCGATGAGGCTACATGGGAGCTGGAGGATGCCATGAGGGTGGCATATCCATTTTTGTTCAATTTTGATGAGCACTGAGGACAGTGCTAATGTAAGGGGATGGGAATGTGATGTCCCCATTTTGACCCCCTTTGTATTAAATTGTAAATGATGTAAATATTGTAATTTAATCATGGTGAGGAGCTCAAGGCCAAGGCCCCATCATTGATTTAGCGTTTCATGTATCGGCAATTAAAACTAGATGCCTATGGTTCTTGTGCTAGATAGGCACAATGTAAATAAGACATCATGTAAATACGATTTTTAAGGAAAAATACCCACAACTAGCTATGCAATGCAACAAAGAGATGGGGGCATGATCCTACAAGGAATAGGGAGGGACATTATTCAAACCCTTGAGCCAATGGTGTTAATCCATGTGTCAATGAGAAAACCCATAAACCCTCGACTACCCATTTTGGTTTATGGACCCAATCATTTAATTCTTCCAAGAGTTGGTTGAGGCAGTTAATGCCTTGGGAATGAAGAGGTATGGCAGCCAATTTCATGCATGGGAAAGCCATCAACCTGGGAAATTGTGTTGTCTCCTTGGGAAAGAAAACACTCACGAAATGGTGCCCAAAGCAATTCTGAACAGTTAGTCTTTCCTCTCTCACGCAGTCTAAACTATTGGGTCTTTCCCTACACGTTTTTCATCCATTTTCTGCATTTTTTCCATGCCTGGGAGCTCATTTTTGCATGGTACAGTAGCTAGGAGAGAAGGGCCATGATTTGGGACTGTGATGGAAGTCATTTTTTCCCCAAAATGCCAATGGACATTTTTCTAAAAATGATTTCTGCTTCCTAGGGTTTTCCCAAACCTCCATTGTTCATTTTTAGCCTTCCCACGTTTTTCTGAAGCTTAGGGAATCATTTTCATGCTTATCACTGTAAAAACATTTTTCCTCATGCCCAGCCATTGTGGTTTTGCTGTTATGTGCATCCCGGTTTTGATTTGAACCTGTGAGCAAGAAACTTGGACTGGTAGTGGATAGAATTGGCTTGATAAACCTAGTGGGGGGAGTAACCTCTCAAGAAGATCAAGAGGGCTTTGGCTACTTTTCTATGCACACCCTGAGAGCACTAGAAAGGAAGGTATGGCTTGAGGGACTATGTGGCAATGAAGAGAATACTTCCTTGTGTTGGGTGTGTAGGCATTGTGAGTGCTAAGCTAAATAGATCTTGTAGAGGTATCCATAGCTCTGTGGTTGAGCTCACTAGCTTAGCAATTCTTCCTTTTCCATTTCCTAGCAGCCTGATAAACCCAATTGTAAATTGGCTTGGCTCATCTTGGTGTATGCTTGGCTATGTGTGAGTCTATTGTTCCCTAGTTCCTTGTAGAGATCATGCCCATCTCGAAGGTGGAAGTTGTATCAAGAGGTTGATAATCACAATTGGCCTATGGTTGGGTGGAACATTGCAGATGCATAGCTGGTTGCTTGGGACTACTTTGTTAAGATAAGTATCCTCTTGTGTTAACTTTGCAATTATTATTTGATGAATATCTTGAATGTATGATAGAAGTGTAATTGAAATTACTTCCACTGTTTTTTTCAAATATTTATGCATTTGCATATGTCCATCTTCATTTTATATTATGTGAATGCTTATCTTACTAAGTTCATGGGGCTAGTTGCCCGGATTTAGTGTCACGTCCTCTCTATCATGCTGGTTAGGTAGGAAGGGACATTACACTGTAGTAGACTTTCGATCATCAGGATCACCGCCCCAATCTGAATTAGTGAAACCAATCAACAAAGGTTCCCCCCTGTGCTGTAATGAATCCCAAACTGAACTGTACCTCAAATATATCGAAGTATTCTTTTAGCTGCTTTCCAGTGACTTTCATGAGGTGTCTGCATATAATGGGCAACACGACCAACGGTAAAGGAAAGGTCAGGACGAGAATGAGTCAAGTATAAGAGACTACCAACAAGCTAACGATACAAGGTGGCATCAACTTTAGGTGAAATACAAGTGGCATAAAGTTTGACTCCAGACTTGAAGGGAGAAGGGGTTGGTGTACAATCTTCCATGTGAAAGCGATAAAGAAGGTCACAAGCATACTTAGACTGAGAAAGAAAGATTCCTTCTTTGGTTTGTAGGACTTGGAGACTAAGAAAATAATGCAAAAGTCCTGAGTCTGACATTTCAAAATTTTGTTTAAGATTGGATTTCACATGGGTTATAATCTTAGGGTCACTACCAGTAAGAATAAGGTCATCAACATATAGAACAAGTATGATGAGATGGTTTCCTACTTTCTTGGTATAGACATTAGGGTCAGATTGACATCTAGAAAAATCAATGTGAAGGAGAAAGTTATCCATTTTGGCATACCAAGCTCTAGGAGCTTGCTTAAGGCCATATAAGGATTTCTTAAGGCGGTAGACAAGGCTAGAGTTATTTTGAACATATCCAGGAGGCTGTTCCATGTAAATTTCCTCCTGTAAATCACCATGTAAGAAGGCAGACTTGACATCCATTTGATGGACTTCCTAGTTATTTAAGGCTACAAGGGAAAGAACAAGGCGAATGGAGTTCATTTTTGCGCCGGGAGCAAAGGTTTCATTGTAGTCAATCCCTTCAACTTGGGAAAAACCTTCGGCAACTAACTTTGCCTTAAGTATTTCAACACTTCCATCTGATGCATACTTAGTTCTGTAGACCCATTTACATCTGACAAGTTTTTTTCCTTTTGGAAGAGGTACAAGATCCCAAGCATCGTTCACCATTAAGGAACGATATTCTTCATCCATGGCTGCATTCCAATCTGGATTCCCTGAAGCTTATGCAAAAGTTTCTGGATCATGATTCTCGAAAACTTGAGCCAAAAGAGAAGAGGCTCGCTGAAACTGAGAACATGTTCGACGTTGATCTCTAGGATCACCGGCAACATCACCAGCTGCTTCACATGTTGAATGGACCCATCGAGGAAGCACTTGTGCTGGTGCAACTAGAGGAAAATGAGTAGGCGGAGGTGTATTTTCATCCTCACTGTCATCATCAGAGACTGGAGTTGGAAATCTGTCAAGGAAGTTGGAAGAAGAAGAAGAAAGCACAAACACCGAATCAGGCTCGCAGGCCAAAGATGGCACAATCATCGAGTTAGGCTCGCAGGAGAAGAGATTTTCATCAAATTTAACATCTCTTCTAATGATTATATCATGAAAATGTGGTTGAAGAAGTCTATAACCTTTTACATCTTCAGAATATCCAACAAATATGCACTTTTCACTTTTAGGATGCAATGCTTTCTGTTTTTCATCCAGAATGTGAGTCCATGCTTCACTACCAAACACACGAAAGTGACTTACATCAGGTTTAGTTTTACTCCATGCTTCTTCTAGTGTTATACCTTGTAATTCTTTAATGGGGGTGCAATTAACTATGTAATTTTCACAATTAATGGCTTCAGCCCAAAATTGAAGAATTAGTCCCTTAGATTGGATCATACAATTAGCCATTTCTTTTAAAGTGCGGTTCTTTCACTCAGCTACACCATTTTGTTGTGGTGTATATGGAACAGTGTGCTGTTGTTGGATGCCTTGTTCAGTGTAGAAAGTAGTGAACTTTTTGTTAACATATTCTCCTCCATTGTCAGATCTTAACTTAATAATTTGATGACCAGATTGGTTTTCAACAAGGGCCTTGTAGGACAAGAACATGTTAAATACTTCGCTCTTAATTTTTAGGAAATAAACCCAAGTGCGTCTGGTTTAATCATCAATGAAAGTTAAAAAATATTTGAAACCAGAAAAGGAAGCAGATGGAAGAGGATCACACAAGTCACTATGCACAAGCTCCAAGGGAACTGAGGCGTGCCAAGAGGCACGTTTGTCAAAACTGTCCCGATGATGTTTTCCAACTACACAGCTGGAACAGACACCATCCTTGCAAGATACCATCGGAATACCTGTCACCATATTGTCTTTACATAGTTGTTGCAATGAGCGATAATTTAAGTGACCAAATCGCTCATGCCAAAGTTTGCTCAAGTTATCACTATGAGAAAGAAAAGCTGAAGGGAAAGGTGATGACCCAAAGTTGTTAAACTTGTACAACCTGGTAATATCATCAACAATTCCGGTAGCTAGGACCTGTTGAGGATCTTTAAAATCCTTGATTACAACTTTGTGAGGTGTAAAGGTCACAGTTTTACCTTCACCAGAATGAGTGATCTAATAAACTGATAACAAATTGCAGGAAATTCTTGGAAAACATAGTACATCACTAAAATAACCATTATCTACTGGAACTATTCCAGCTCCTACAACACTTAGAGATCTATCATCACCAACAAATATTTGTTTGGTGTTACATTCATACATAGTAGAAAAGATGGCTTGATCCTTAGCCATATGATAAGATGCTCCAGAATCAATGACCCATTCATTTGAAGTAGAAGAAGAATATGCATTATAAGAATAACCAGAAGCACAAAGTGCATGTCCATGAGAGGCAGATTCTGAAGGCGAATCTAGGCTGATGTGGTGCTTCTTCATTGCTGCTTCCAAGGATGCCATCTTCTTGAAACACTTAGATTCATCATGATTATCTTTCCCGAAAGAGTTGCAATGACGCTTAGCCTTCTTGCCTTTTGGCTTGGATCTTTTGTCATTTTTTAAAGAAGGAGCTGACTGAGAGGGTTTTGGACCCTTGTTTGACTTATTATTGCAAAAATTTTGTTTCTTGGGAGGCTTGGACTTTTCTTTCTGTTGGGACAATAAGGCTTTCCCAGATGTATCTGCATTGTTGATTATTCCAAGATGAATGAATTTATCTTATTCTCTAATCAAGGAATCTATAAGACTTTCCAAGATGTAAAAGTAGAAACCAATAGTCTATATGTGAAGAGCTTGAAAATATAGGCAATTTAAAAAAAAACGGCACTGAAAACTGATTCTGTATGATGAAGTTATGTTTGAACAAAGAAACTGTTGAAGATGTCCTCAATAGTGACGTGGTAGCTAGAGAATGTCCAACAAAGAAAAAGAACCCCCATCTTCCCAATATGAACCTTTTGACAATCACTTTACAAGAAAGTTGCTTTAAGTGAACCACTTTTGTAAAATAAGTGATTTCACTTTTACAATGATATTACTTTTAAATAGTGCAACAAAAAAAAAACTTAAGTGACTCACTTATATTTTTATTTTTTATTATTTAAGTGAGATGCACTTTTACAATAAAGTAACTTCCTAAGACTTGAACTCAAGACCTAATAAGGAATAAAACAACTTTGAACCAAGTGAGCTAGATTAAAAGGTATGTAAAATATGGGAATGACGAAGGTTTTTTTTTAAATTTTTTATACTCTTCTTGCTCGGTTTGCGTGCTTTCCCTTTTTCCTGCAAAACACACCATAAATCGAAACAAAAAAAACTTTTCCACACTTCTAGATTTAGATCTCGTTAGCTTGCCCGAAAAGTCTATGTTTTCTCTTTGTTTCTGATTTGCCGAGATTGTGCAAGGTGCATGGCAAAGCCGAGAAAAACCCTTTCCCTTTATATTTCTAATTTGCCGAGATCGCTCAAGGTGCACGGCAAAGAGCATACGTAGACGGGAAAGGAACAATCCGAACCCAAAAAAAAATCTAACAGTAAAAATTGATAAAATATGAGATTTTTTTTCTTTTAAAAACAAAAAATAAAAAAATGCATCACTGTAACATTATACCTTCAGATCTAATGAAATACGCGTTTCTGAAGCAACCGAGAACCGTCTTCGATCAAACAAAAGCTATTTCCCAATGGAAACGACACTCTGGACACAATGGAACACCTCCCACAACCCAGAAATGCACAGAAATACTAGAACCAGAAACCCTTTCGAGTTTCGGCAACAACAGTTCAAGATCTAGATCATAACCGGAAGCGGCTCTTCATAAAAGCTTTGATACCAATTGTTGATAGTACGACTGCCATTACACCAAAACCTGCAGGTGATTGGTAAACTCACCACAACCAGATTTAAGAATCCACGAGAGGTGATTAGTCCCTTGTCACGATACACTAGGGAGCGTTGACTACTTACAAATTCGTGCAAGAATGGTCCAAAAACCCTATCAAAAAAGTCCAAGCCTCCCAAGAAACAAAATTTTTGCAATAATAAGTCAAACAAGGGTCCAAAACCCTCTCAGTCAGCTCCTTCTTTAAAAAATGACAAAGGATCCAAGCCAAAAGGCAAGAAGAATGAGCGTCATTGCAACTATTATGGGAAAGATAATTATGATGAATCTACGTGTTTCAAGAAGATGGTAACCTTGGAAGCAACAATGAAGAAGCACCACATCATCCTAGATTCGCCTTCAGAATCTGCCTTTCATGGACATGCACTTTGTGCTTCTGGTTATTCTTATAATGCTTCTTCTTCTTCTACTTCAAATGAATGGCTTATTGATTCTGGAGCATCTTATCATATGGCTAAGGATCAAGCCATCTTTTCTACTATGCATGAATGTAACACCAAACAAATATTTGTTGGTGATGATAGATCTCTAAGTGTTGTAGGAGATGGAATAGTTCCAGTAGATAATGGTCATTTTAGTGATGTACTATGTGTTCCAAGAATTTCCTGCAATTTGTTATCAGTCTATCAGATCACTCATTCTGGTGAAGGTAAAACTGTGACCTTTACACCTCACCAAGTTGTAATCAAGGATTTTAAATATCCTCAATAGGTCCTAGCTACCAGAATTGTTGATGATATTGTTGATAGTATGGTTGCCGTTACACCAAAACCCGCAAGTGATTGGTAAACTCACCACCACCAGATTTAAGGATCCATGAGAGGCGATTAGTCCCTTGTCATGATACACTAAGGAGTGCTGACTACTTGCAAATTCATGCAACAATCTTCCCCTCAGCACGAGCTGAGTGTGCATCGAACTCATGACCTCTAGCTCTGATACCATGTTCGAGTACATAGCGTACTACCAAAGGACCGAAAACCAAGAGCAACCACTTCACACAAACAGATCACAGATCAACACACTGATGTTTTGACGTCGTTTAAACCCTCTTGAGGGGAACACTCCATGGCCCTGGCCAAAGCTCATATGTAAGGCCGACCTAGTAAAGGTTATTAGGCAAGTCAAGTCAAGTATAAATAGAGTGCGGGAGGCACTCTATTTCATCATTCTATTCTATCTCACACTCTTTGGATATTGGCGCACTTATGGAGGAGGAGAAGATGCTGCTAGGAGATGTCTATCTCTTATGCTTGGGTTGTATCATTTCTCTATCTATCTCTGAGGAAGTTATTGGGGTTTTTCACCTTTATGGTTTTCCCCAAGTAAACTCCGTGTCTCTTGTGTGCTTGCATGATTGTATCCATGATTGATATGCTGTAGATATGTTGTACATGTTTTTCTATCAGTTAAGATCCTAGGTCATATTGAAGTAAATTCTGAAAAATTAACATGGTATCAGCGCTAGCCTGAAAGAAGGCATGGTATGGCATGTATGACACTTGTTGCACTTGCGATGCTTGGGATTGATATAGCAAAACCCAGTCATCGTAGCACTTTCGCTATAAATCCATTTTGGAGAAATTTTCGGATTTGAAACTTCTATAAGTTGAATATCAAATCTCCATGTACCTTGTGTCCAAAGGAAAACTTCTAATTTGTTGTATTGTGTGTTTTATGATCTGTACAATATAGGGTTTCTGCCTTTTCCAGATCTAAGTAAAAAACGGGTGATCTTGGAAAAAGGGTCATATGTGGGCTAGGAAGCTCCAAATGAAATTTAATAAAAAGCGACAGGTAGTGCATGGAATGATATTTCTCATGTAACTTTTTCATAGGCCAAAACTAAACCAGTGAGATGTGGCACGCCATACAAGTTCACTCTCCTATTTTATCCCATAAATAGGTCACATTGCGACAGTTGACATAAATCTCTCTCAAAGAATCCATTTGAGGTCAGAACTATGGGGTTGGAAAGATGATAGGTTGGGATACCACAGTTAACATTTTCAGACCCTGTGCATTGAAAAGTTCGGAGTTACACCAGAAACAATCAAGTACATATTTATGTCAAAATAGAATTATTTTTTAGCACCTTCATTCATGGCTTCTGGAATTTAAGGTTCTGGATAAAGTTGGAATTTTTGCAATCGGAGACCATAGCTGAATGCTACTCATCAAGATCGAAATTTAGAGACCAAGATCAGAATTTTTGGTTGGACATAAGGCCGGGCTTGATCAGAGCCTAGTTCGGGACTTTGATCAGAAAAGTGGAAAATTAGGGCTTCTGCAAAAATGGGAATTTTTGAAATCTGTGACCAAGGCTGGAAGCTCCTCAAAAAAATAGAAGCGTAGAGCTTTGGGTAGAACCTTTTGATTGGGCAGAAGGGTGGGCTTTATCAAACCCTAGTTCGGGGTCATGTCTAGTGAATTCAGAAGTTTCAAAGGCAAATTTGAGGGGTGAAACTTTGCAGTTTTCAAATTATGAGTATACCAGCTTGATCAGCTCATCAAGGCGCATATTTCTATCCTTTCGGAAGTTTGAAATTCAAAGTTTGAATTTTTAGGGTTTCTCTGGCAAACCCTAATCCAACTTCAGATCCAGTTCCTGCAAATCAAATGGATTGGGTTAATCCTAGAAGAGAATGGGTTGGTCACCTGCATAAGTGAAGAAGTTCCTGTTTCAAAGGGAGGTGAGGCTAAGTCCTTACATAAGAAGATTACAAGCAATCTCGACAGGTATGACTCATCTAGGTATGTTTCGAGATTTGTTCATGATTAATTTTATGGTATGTTTGTCTTCATGTTATTACGATTAGTACAATCTTGATTAGATTTAGACTTGTCGTATCACCTTAATAAAATTATGAATGCATGATAGAATATATTCATTGATTAGGGTGTTGACACTTATGATTGTACTAATGATTTATGGTGTTGTATGAGGTTTATGTTGTCCTCTAACATGAAAGGTACACCAAGAAAGACAAACCATGTTCGAGTTCAAGAACATACGATCGTGATGACATGAAGACAAAGATTCATCCATTATCATGGATCACTTAGAAGATCTATTTACGAGGTATGTATAACTTGGTTCTATAATGGTTAACCTATGAGATATGCAGGTTACTAGCACAAGTCATTGAAGATAACAAGAAGACATCATGTGGGTATGTTAGACATAACTAGCTAACATACTAATCCAGGTATGTTTTTCCTATATCAAGTTAGAATCCTACCTTGTGATATGATCTCTTATATAAGTATACATGGCATGATTGATAATGATTATTCATAGGTTTGAATAATCATGGGTTTAGGCATATTATGTTCCTTACCTTAATTGATGATATGACTAAAAAGAAGAGTCATGAAAGTATAGGTTTGAGTAATCATGGGTTTAGGCATATTATGTTTCTTACTTTAATTTATGATATGACTAACCATAAGAGTCCTTGAATACTAATGCTTATTATTTCTATTTGAAATGATCATGACTATACATGCTTAAGATTATTGTGTTTTGATAGTATTGAGAATATACTAATAAATGTATGATTATGTATGAGATCTAGAGGATATCACAATAATGATACTTGTAAGCATGCATAGTGATCGAGGATGGATATAAGTTCAAGAAAAGGTAATCCAGGAAGCAAAGATCAAGAGGGACCACACTCCAATAGTTTCTACAAGGATGCAGATATTCAGAGAGAGTCGACCACTTCTCATAATCCACATCAGAATGGAGTTGCAAAGATTTAGAGGGAGTCCACCCAACAATCAAACAAAGATAATTACTTGAATTGTCATTTCTTACATATTTGTTTGTTTAAATAATGTTGTTCAATAATGTATATACTCATGTTCCTAGAATTAGGTTGTGTATTATGCATATTAGAATAGTTGCATTGATGAACAGTATACTACTAATATACATGGGTAAATGGCCTAAGGCACTATACAACATTCCATTGCTACTTATCTAGAATGAAACCTCTTTGCTGACATGTTGGGAGTTGTGCACACTCTTAACAATGTTCTGGTAGAGATTGAAAAGCATCTAGAAAGTTACGGGATATGGATAAATGTTGTATTGAAGCATTGGCTAAGATAATTGCATGACTGTATGACATATTTCTTTATGTGTAAGAATTTGTTCTGAAAAAATATGAGATGGTTTCTAATCATGCAATTTAACTTGTTGTGTAGGAAATATCATATACCATCACCTACAAAAGAAGGACTACAACATTTGTTCAGCAACAAAGTTATCTATTGAAAATATTGAAGACATTGAAGTTCCCAGGATCTGGGAAGAATGCCATGATCGAGGAGTACCAGTCGATCATGAAGATGTTTGGGATACAGTCCCAAGACCTGAAGGGGAGTCTGTGGTGACTTCCAAGAGGATCTACAAGATCAAGCATGCTGCAGGTGGTAGCATAAAGACTTTTGCTCCTGTAGCCAGATACACTTCCATTAGATCCGTACTTGCTCTGGCTACAGTGATGAAATGGAAGATACACCAGATGGATTTCAAGACAGCTTTCTTGAATGGTATAGTTGAAGAAGAAGTGTATGTGGAGCAGCCACTTGGTTCTGAGACACATGACAGGGAGTCCTATATGTGCAGAACTTTGTATGGCAGGATAGATGGATTTCTATCCAGTTTGGGCTTTACCAAGAATAAAGCGGATTCCAACCTTTACTACAAGGTTGAGGAAGGCAATCCAGTGATACTACTTTTGTATATGGATGATCTGTTTATTACAGGTGAAGACAGATTGATTGCCGACACGCAGCAGAAGCTTGCTGCCAAGTTCAAGATGAAGAACTTATGGATGATGCACTATTTTCTAGGCATGGAGGTGTGGCAGAGTGCATATGGTATCTTCCTTGGACAAGGGAAGTATGCTGTAGAGATCCTGAAGAGGTTCGGGATGATGGACTACAAGGCCATGGCCACACCTATGGCATCGAACCTAAAGCTTCTGTGTGTTGCTTCATCTGATCCAGTTGATGTCACGATGTATCGTCAGATGATTGGGTCCTTGATGTACCTGACGAACACGAGCCCATATAATTGCTTTGTAGTGAACACATTGAGCCAGTTCCTAACGGATCCAAGGAGTGTTCACCTGGTTGTTGCAAAGCATATTCTGAGGTACCTAAAAGGTATAGTTGAATGGGCTCAAGTATGATGTGAATCAAAAGTTTAACCTGCAGGGTTATGCTGATTCAGATTGGGAAGGCAGTGCTGCAGATAGGAAGAGCACATCTCAGTGCTACTTCAGTATGGCATCAGGTGTGATCTCTTGGTTTAGTAGGAAGTAGTCCTATATAGCACTGAGTATAGCCGAGGCAGAGTATGTTGCAGCCTGTTCGGCTAGTTGTGAGGTAGTATGGCTTCGGAAGCTACTGTATGAGTTATTTGATCTCCCGCTGGAAGCTACTGGTATCTTTTGTGGCAACCAAAGTTGTGTGAAGCTGTCTGAGAACCCAGTGTTCCACAACAAGTCAAAACATATAGAGATCAAATATCACAATATCAGGGATATGGTGCAAAGGGGAGTCGTGAAGCTACTATATGTTGTGACAGATGAGCAAATTACAGATCTGTTGACAAAGCCACTAGCTAGAGTGAAGTTCGAGTACCTCAGATAGAGGCTTGGTGTTCTTCAGATCGATGACACTTCGAGGAATAAGTGATGGAGACATTTTCTATAACCATTCCAAGCATGGTGGAAGGAGGATCCTTCACATGGCTATGGATGTAAGCGCTGGATGATGAGCATCAGGATGATGTTCTAGTTTCTGCTCTATATGATTAGTTGGATCGTTTATATGTATATGTATGTACGCATCATGTGGGATGATGGATATGATCAGTTGGATAATTTATATGTATATGTATGTACAAATCATGTTGGATGCTGGATATGATCAGTTGGATCATGTGTATGTATCTGTAGATGTATCAGGTGGATACATTGTATGATCAGGTAGATCATGTATGTTGATATGTATCAGGTATGATTAGGTGGATCATGTATTTGTATATATATCTGGTGGATACATTGTATGATCAGCTAGATCATGTATGATGACATGTATAAGGCAGATACTGTGTATGCATCAGGTGGCTGCATTGTATGATTAGGATGATCATGGATGACAAGATTCAGGATGTTGCTCCAGATATGCATCAGGACGATGCAGTGATGAGTATCAGGATGATACTCTAGATGATATGCATCAGGATGATGCTATGATGATGATCAGGATGATCATATGTATCAGTTGGATACATTACATAATCTGTTGGATTCTGTGTGATGAGTTCTGAATACACGGATGCACAGAGCCTTTACAACATGGTAGTAGATGTGTTGTCCCATGTGCGTTGATGTAAGTGCAGAGCCTTTCCGACATGGTGGTAGATGTGTTCTCCCATGTGCGTTGATGTAAGTGCAGAGCCTTTCTGACATGGTGGTAGATGTGTTATCCCATGTGCGTTGATTTAAGTGCAGAGCCTTTCCGACATGGTGGCAGATGTGTTCTCCCATGTGCGTTGATGTGCATGCTGAGCCTTTCCTAGATGGTCAGAGGAAATTCCTTCCATGCCGGTGAGTGTAAGTGTTTTGTTGTGTGCATCTGGACTATGCTTCATGGATGATGATCAGTATGATTATGAGTATTACAGTGATACTCTGTGGCCATGGACAGGTTGTGCAGTAGCATGTAAAAGGTCCTGGGAGATCCGATAGGTTGAGTTGTGTGCTTGTAATCAGTCCTGGGATGCTCTTTCGAGTTTTTGTTGATGCATGTAATAAATCTTGAGGATTCCACAGTATCGCCAGTGATGATGAAGACCTGCAGGTGGTGGGCCTACATCCAGTATGAAAAAGGATTGGCTCTGTAGAACTTCCTATGACGAGTAGATTCATAGATTGATTGAGATAGTAGCAGTGGTGACGATGTCGATGACTCGATGACGATTATCCAGTGACGATGATCCAGAGAAGAAGACTTGTGCTAGAAGACCTATGTCGAGAAATACCTTCCTAGATAAGAGGGGGTGTTGATGTATATGTAACTTCGGAATGTATTTCCATACAGCTATAGAGATGTTATTATTCCTTCATACGGAAGTGTCGTCATTTCTATTATAAGTGTTGTAACTTATACTTGATGGGCTATTAGACCACCTTGTTGGGGTCGGCCCTATATAAGTCATGTGGGTCGAAGGGTTATTAGACCTCCCTAGTGGGGGTCGGCCATGTGGGTCAAAGGGCTATTAGACCACCCTATTGGGTGTCGTCCCAGTAAGCATTATGTTATGTGGTTAAGCTAAGGCCGACCTAGTAAAGGTTATTAGGCAAGTCAAGTCAAGTATAAATAGAGTGCGGTAGGCACTCTATTTCATGATTCTATTCTCTCTCACACTCTTTGGAGAGTGGCGCAGTTGTGGAGGAGGAGAAGCTGCTACTAGGAGATGTCTATCTCTTATACTTGGGTTGTATCATTGCTCAATCTATCTCTGAGGAAGTTATTGGGGTTTTTCACCTTTATGGTTTTCCCCGAGTAAACTCTATGTCTCTTGTGTGCTTGCATGATTGTATCCATGATTGATATGCTATACATGTTGTTCTCTCAGTTAAGATACTAGGTGAGATTGAAGTAAATTCTGAAAAATTAACACATGGTGAGTAGGAATGTTGTATAGTTTAGTGCATAGAAGTAGTCAGTGTTTTATGCATATACCCTCATCTATGCATCTCTTATATTACATCGATCAAAACCTTCTCTTCGTTCCATTTTTACCTTTCCATAGATGTTTCATGTCACTTTTATATATCTTGAAACCCATTGACCTAGAACTAACAGATTAAATTTGGATCACCCCTCTATGACATCTTCATTTCAGAAGGCCTCTCTATTACTCCTTAGTGTCTCAACTTTGATGTGTATAAAACAACTCTAAGAATTCCTATGCTTTTCTTCTTGTAAATCCCTATTGATTGGCGATGTACCTAGGAGAATTGGTTTTTTCGATGCTGTATGTCTTTCTTATTGTAAAACCCTATTGGTTGGCTATGTGCTAAGATTACCACTAGTTGACGTGTTACACTTTTCTTCTTGTAAATCACTATTGATTGGATATGTGCTATGTTTTTCGAGTTGCTAGAAATGTGATCCCTAGTCCCAAAACATGAAAGGCTTCTTCCACCTTTAGTGCCTCAAAAAGGTCACATGAAGCAACTCCCATTCCAAGACTCCTTGTACCAAAATGATGAACTACAAAGTAAGACAAAGTAAAATTTGAAGATGGAATAATAAATAAAATAAGAAATTCTAAACTTGCCTATGCCTTAAAACAAAGATAAGGGCCAAGGACCAAAGAGAAGAAAAGTGCAAGAAAAAAATTCCAAGAAAGTAAAAGAAGACAAGTCCAGAAGGATCTTGAAAACAAACAAAAAATTGAAAAAAGGGGGTTGAGTTTGATTGTCAAGGTCAAAGTGTTAAATTTTCAGAATTTACTTCAATCTGTCTAGGATCTCAACTGAGAGAACAACATCTACATCATATCTACAGCATATCAATCATGGAGACAATAATGCAAGCACACAAGAGACACAAATATTTACTTGGGGAAAACCATAAAGGTGAAAAAACCCAATAACTTCCTCAGAGATAGATAGAGCAATGATACAACTCAAACATAAGAGATAGACATATCCTAGCAGCAGATCCTCCTCCTCCATAAGTGCGCCATTCCTCCTTGAGTGCATGAGTGAGAAGTGAGTGATTGATCCCCAATAGGGTGGTCTAATAACCCTTTGACCCACATGACTTATACAGGGCCGACCCCAACAAGGTGGTCTAATAACCCATCAAGTATAAGTTACGACATTTAAAATATAAATGACGACACTTCCATATAGAGGAATAATACCATCTCTATAGGGGCACATACAACATACATATATGAAATACATTCTGAAGTTACATATACATCAACACTCCCTCTTAACTAGGAAGGTATTTCTCAACACAAGTCTTCTAGCACAAGTCTTCTTCTTTGGATCATCGTCACTGGATAATCATCATCGAGACATCATCATCGTCACTGCTACTGCTATCTCAATCAATCTCTGAATCTACTCGTCATAGGAAGTTCTACAGAGCCAGTCCTTTTTCATACTGGATGTAGGCCCACCACCTGTAGGTCTTCATCATCACTGGCCATACTGTGGAATTCTCAAGACTTATTATGTGCATCACAAAACCCGGCTGCAGCATCCCAGGCTATTACGAGCACACAGCTCTACCTGTAGGATCTCCCAGGAGCACATTACATGTGACCCATCACAAAACCTGGCTGAAGCATCCCAGGCTGTTATGAGCACACAACTCTACCTGTTGGCTCTCCCAGGAGCACATTACATATGGTCCACCACAAAACCTGGCTGAAGCATCTAAGGCCTTTTTCATCCTGTCCAGATCTCCCAGGAGAAAATTACATGTGGTCATGGAAAAACCTGGCTGAAGCATCTGAGGCCTTTTTCATCCTGTCCAGATCTCCCATGAGCAAATTACATGCCATAGGACAAAACCTCGAAAGAGCATCTGCCAGATATCCCAGGGAACCGAATTACATGCCATAGGAAAAACCTCGAAAGACTATCTGTAGATCTCCCAGGGCCAAATTATATGTCCTCCCAGAGAAAAACCTCAAAAGAGCATTTGCCAGATATCCCAGTGCACTGAATTACATGCCATAGGCAAAACCTCGAAAGACTATCTGCAAATCTCCCAGGGCCAAATTATATGCTCATCTGCACAACCTATTCCACGGCCACAGAGTATCATCTGATACTCATCATACATCATCCTGATGTACACATGATCACCCTGATCATCATCACTGCAACATCCTGTTGCATGCCATCTGGAAAAGCTCGTCATCCACAATCATCTTGATCATACAATGCATCCATCTGATGCACACCAAGTATCTACCTGACACATATCATCATACATAGTGTATCCACCTAATACATAGATACATGATCCACACAATGTATCCATCAACATACATGATCTACCTGATCATACCTGATACATATCAATATACATGATCTACCTGATCATATAATGTATCCACCTGATACATATACCGAGACATGGTCCAAGCATCCAACATGATGCATATACAAAATACATACACATGATCCAACCGATCATATCTAGCATCCAACATGATGCATACATACATATACAAAAATGATCCAACTGATCATATCTAGCATCCAACATGATGCGTACATATATATATAAAAATGATCCAACTGATCATATCCAAGTAGAAACCAGAACATCATCCTGATGTCCGTCATCCAGCGCTTACATCCACAGCCATGTGAAGGATTCTCCTTCCAACATGCTTGGAATGGCTTCAGCAAATGTGTCCATCACTTCTTCCTCGAAGTGTCATTAATCGGAAGAACGCCAAGCCTCTCCCTGAAGTACTCGAACTTCACCCTGGCTAGTGGCTTCGTCAGCACATCTGCAATCTGATCGTCCATCGTAACATACAGGAGCTTCACCACTCCTCTCTGCACCATATCCCTGATATAGTGATATTTGATCTCTATGTGTTTCGACCTGTCATGAAACACTGGGTTCTCGGACAGATTCACACAACTCTGGTTATCACAAAATATACCAGTAGCATCCAACAGGAGATCAAATAACTCAGACAGTAGCTTCCGTATCCATACTGCCTCACAACTAGCTGAAGAGGATGCAACATACTCTGCCTTAGCTGTACTCAGTGCTATGCAGGACTGCTTCCTGCTAAACCAAGAGATCACACCTGATCCCATACTGAAGAAGCACCCAGGTGTGCTCTTCCTATCTGCAGCACTACTATCCCAATCTGAATCAACATAACCCTGCAGGTTAAACTTTTGATTCGCCTCATACTTGAGCCCATAATCCACTTTACCCTTCAGGTACCTCAGAACATGCTTTACAGCAACCAGGTGAACACTCCTTGGATCCATCAGGAATTGGCTCAATGTGTTCACAGCAAAGCAAATATCTGGTCTCATGTTCGTCAGGTACATCAAGGACCCAATCATCTGGCGATACATAGTGACATCAACTGGTTCAGATGAAGCATCACACAGAAGCTTCAGGTTTGATGCCATAGGTGTAGCCATAGCCTTGCAATCCATCATCCTGAACCTCTTCAGGATCTCTACTGCATACTTCCCTTGTCCAAGGAATATTCCATCACTCTACCACACCTCCATGCCAAAAACAAATAGTGCATCATCCCCAAGTTCCTCAACTCAAACTCGGCAGCAAGCTTCCGTTGTGTGTCGGCAATCAATCTATCCTCACCTGATACAAACAGGTCATCCACATAGTAGTATCACTAGATTGCCTTCCTCAACCTTGTAGTAAAGGTTGGAACCTGCTTTACTCTTGGTAAAGACCAAACTGGATAGAAAGTTGCATATCCTACCATACCAAGTTCTGCACATATATGATTTCCTGTCATGTGTCTCAGAACCAAGTGGCTGCTCCACATACACTTCTTCTTTAACTACACCATTCAAGAAAGTTGTCTTGAAATCCATCTGGTGTATCTTCTATTTCATCACTTTTATATTTCTCTATGCTGCCATCTGCAACATGCTTGATCTTGATAGATCCATATGGAAGTCATAACAAACTTCCCTTCAGGTCTTGGGATTACATCCCAAACATCATTCTTCATGATTGATGGATCATGGCATTCTTCCCATATCCTGGGAACTTCAATATCTTCAATTGATAATTTTGTTGCTGAACAAATGTTGTAGTTCTTCTTTTGTAGGTGATGGCATATGATCTTTCCTACACAACAAGTTAAATTGCATGATTAGAAAACATCTCATAGTTTTTAGAACAAATTCTTACACTAAGGATAATTTTAGGGGCAAAATTTAGCCCATGGGTTATTTTTCCATGTTTTTTTCTAAAAAAAGATTCGCCAATTTGTATTTTTTGAAGCCCTATTTTGCCCAATTTTGATGGGGTAAAATTTTTTCACTCTAAAAATCACCAAATTATTATATAAACTATATAGAATCCTTAGAAATTGAAATAATTTTAGAAAAATATCGCCAAATATTTTATAGTTGACATTTTAAGAATTGGTAAGATTCGCAAAGGTTTATACACTTTTAAATAAGTATGGGTCCTTAAAATTATCCCTATCTTACACATAAAGAAATATGTCATACAGTCATGCAATTATCTTAGCCAATGCTTCAATACAACATTTTTCCATATCCCATAACGTTCTAGATTCCTTCCAATCTCTACCGGAACATTGTTAAGAGTGTGCACAACTCCGAACATGTCAGCAAAGAGGTTTCATTTTAGATAAGTAGCAATGGAATGTTGTACAGTGCCATAGGCCACTTACCCATACATATTAGTAGTATACTGTTCATCAATGCAACTATTCTAATATGCATAATACACAACCTAATTCTAGGAACATCAGTATATACATTATTGAACAGTATTATTTAAACAATAAAATATGCAAGTAATGACAATTCAAATACTTATCTTTGTTTGTTTGTTGGGTTGACTCCCTCTCTGTCTTTTCTTATTTTCTGCAACTCCATTCTGATGTGGATTGTGAGAAGTGGTCAACTCCCTCTAAATATCTGCATCCTTGCAAAAACTACTTAAGTGTGCTCCTTTGCTTTCTTGCAGGAACAACTGGAGTGTGCTCCCTCTTGATCTTTGCTTCCTGGATTACCTGTTCTTGAACTCATATTCATCCTTGGTCCCTATGCATGCTTATTAGTATCATGATTGTGTTATCCTTGTGATCTCATATAAAATCATACATTCATTAGTATACTATTAAAACACAATAATCTCAAGCATGTATAGTCATGACCATTTCAAACAGAAATAATAAGCATTAGTATTCAAGGTTTCAGGGAAGTCTTCTTTTACTCATACATTTTCTTACTTGATCATAGGACTCTTATGGTTACTTGAATCATCAATCAAGATAAGAGATATAATATGCATAAAACCTGTGATTATTCAAACCTATACCTTCATGATTCTTCTGGTTAGTCATATCATCAATTATGGTAAGAAACATAATATGCATACAACCATGATTATTCAAACCTATGACTTCATGAATAATGATTATCAACAACACAACAGTATAAGATCCTAACACAAGGTAGGATTCTAGCTTGATATAGGAAAAACATACCTGGATTAGCATGCTAGCTAGTTATGTCTAACATACCCGCATAATGTCTTCTGGTTCTCTTCAGTGACTTGTGCTAGTAACCTACATGTCTCATAAGTTAAGCATTGTAGAAACAAGTTATACATACCTTGAAAGTAGATCTTCTATGTGATCCATGACAATGGATGAATCCTTGTCTTCATGTCACCATGATCATACGTTCTTGAAGTAGAACATGATTTGTCTTTCTTGGTGTACCTTTTATGTTAGCAGACAACATAAACCTCATACAACACCATAATGCATTAGTACAATCATAAGTGTCAACACCCTAACCAATGAATATATTCTATCATGCATTCAGAATTTTGTTAAGGTGATACGATAAATCTAAAATCAAGATTGTACTAACTGTAATAACATGAAGACAAACATACCATAAACTTAATCATGAACAGATATCGAAACATACCTCGATGAGTCATACCTGTCGAGATCGCTTGTAATATTCTTATGTAAGGCCTTAGCCTCATCTCCCTCTGAAACAGGAACTTCTTCACTTATGTAGGTGACCAATCCATCTTCTTCTAGGATTAACCCAATCCACTTGATTTGCAAGAACTGGACCTAGAGCTGGATATGGGTTTGTCAGAGAAACCCCAAAAATTCAAACTTTGAATTTAAAACTTCTGAAAGGATAGAAATATGTGCCTTGATGAGCTGATCAAGCTAGTATATTCAGAATTTGAAAACTGCAAAGTTTCACTCCTCAATTTTTGCCTTTGAAACTTTCGGATTCAGTGTACGTGACCCTGAACTGGGGTTTTATGATTCCCACTCTTCTACCCAATCAAAAGGTTTGATCCAAAGCTATAAGCTTCTATTTTTCTGAGGAGCTTCCAGCCGTGGTCACAAATTTCAAAAATTCCCATTTTTACAGAAGCCCTAATTTTCCACTTTTATGATCAAAGTCCCGAACTAGGGTCTGATCAAGCCCAGCCTTCTGCCCAACAAAAAATTCTGATCTTGGTCTCTAAATTTCTATTTTGATGAGTAGCATCCAGCTGTGGTCTCTGATTACAGAAATTCCAAATTTCTCCGAAGCCCTAAATTCCGGAAGCCATGAATCAAGGTACTAAAAAATAATTATGTTTTGATAGAAATATGTACCTGATTGTTTCTGGTGTAACTCAGAACTTTTTGATCCATAGGGTCTGAAAAAGCTTCCTAAGATAACCCGACCTGTTATATTTCCATCTTGATAGGTCTGACCTCAATTGGATTCTCTGAGAGAGAGTTATGCCAAGTGTCGCAACGTGACCTTTTTATGGGATAATACAGGAGAGCGAAATTGTACGGAGTGCCACATGTCACTGTTTCAACTTCGGCCTCAGAAAATGTTTCCTGAGATAGCTTGCCCTGTTATATTTCCATCCTAATAGGTCTGACCTCAATTGGACTCTTTGAGAGAGAGTTATGCCAATTTTCGTAACGTGACCTGTTTATGGGATAATACAGGAGATCTAACTTTTACGGCGTGCCACGTGTCACTAGTTCAACTTCGGCCTCTAAAAACTTTTTTTGAGATAGTAAAGTCTGTGTACTACTTGTCACAATTTACAAAATTTCATTTGGATCTTCCTAGCCCAAGTTATGACCTTTTTCCCAAGGTCACCTGATTTTGACTCAGATCTGGAAGAGGCAGAAACCCTATATTGTACAGATCATAAATCACAAAGTACAATGCATTATAGGTTGTCCTTTGGACACAAGGTATATGGGGATTTAAAATTCGACCTATAAAGGTTTCAGATCCGAAAACTTCACCAAAATGGATTTACAGCGAAAGTGCTACGATGACTGGTTTTTGCTATATCAAGCCCTAGCATCGTAAGTGCAACAAGTGTCATACATGCCATATCATGCCTTCTTTCAGGCTAGCTCTGATACCATGTTAAATTTTCAGAATTTACTTCAATCTGATCTAGGATCTTAACTGAAAGAACAACATGTACAACATATCTATAGCATATCAATCATGGAGACAATAATGCAAGCACACAAGAGACACAAATATTTACTTTGGGAAAACCATAAAGGTGAAAAACCCCAATAACTTCCTCAGAGATAGATAGAGCAATGATACAACTCAAACATAAGAGATAGACATATCCTAGAAGTAGATCCTCCTCCTCCATAAGTGCTCCACTCCTCCTTGAGTGCATGAGTGAGAAGTGAGTGATGAAATAGAGTGCCTCCCGCACTCTAATTATACTTGACTTGACTTGCCTTTTACATAAATCATGTAGGCTCAAACTTAACCACATAACATAATGCTGACTAGGCCGACCCCCAATAGGGTGGTCTAATAACCCTTTGACCCACATGACTTATACAGGGCCGACCCCAACAAGGTGGTCTAATAACCCATCAAGTATAAGTTATGACATTTACAATATAAATGACGACACTTCCATATAGAGGAATAATACCATGTCTATAGGAGTACATACAACATACATATATGAAATACATTTTGAAGTTACATATACATCAACATAAAGGAGTATCATATGCTAGCACACCATCCATTTGTGAGACACTTTTTCCTTAGTGTTTACCTGATTAATGAATTTCACATAGTTCCCTTCCTCGCCTTATCTTGAGTCAATCAATCATCTTTGACTAATCCTTCCACCTGACTAGCCCTTTAAATTTTTCCATCCACTTAAACCAAGATAAAAATGATCTTTGTAATACTTTTGATGATAGTTTAGATAGGAGCATTAATATAAAATATTTACTTCATGCTATGCATTAATTTTGGGAATGTTTCATAGGATGAAGCTATGTGATGAGTCACATAGGTCACTTGTGTAATGTATGTATGGTATATCTAGTACACTATCAACGCATATAATTTGAGATGATACCTTATCCTTCTACATGATTTGGATGTGTCCTTTCATCATTGGGCATCATTACCCAACTTTGACAAAAATTGAGTTTTTCAACTTTTTGACTTGGTCAAAGGCATGTTTGACATGGTCAACAAGACCAACCATTAATATGTGGTCATCATCCATTACCATTTATCATACTTCAACATTTGGAGTCCAATTCAAACCATCCAAGTGTTATTTTAGGCTATTATGGATTAATAGGCTTTAATTTATGGATTTTCCTAAGTAAAAGTTAAAAAAGCCTAAGTCTTAAATTAATAATTTGGAGAAGCGTAATAATGGACATTTCATATTGATTTGTGTCATGGTTTTTATTGGTATGAGGAATTAGATCAGAAAGGAATCCACTCAAGGAATATCACATAATATTTGAACAAGAATTCATGAAGATCTAATTAATAGGAATTAATTCATCAAACTTCCTAAGGTTTGGTTTAAAAATTTCATAAGTTTAAAAAGTATGGCAACAGGAAGTATGAAGTGGAAAATAATCACTTGGGTCCTCATGAAATGCACTTCTAATTAAAAAGTGATCATATCCTAGCACACAACATCAAGTCTTGGCCCCTTTTAAACTTGCATTCACCAAGGGGTATGCACCTCCCTCCAAAGGGTATGCACTTGGTAAATATCATAGAAAATTTACACTTTTATCACCTCCAAATCAACAATATGATTGGCATGGGGTTCCACTTGACATCCCAACTCAATAATCAAGTTGTTGGAATATATTAATTATATTCCTTGGAAGGAAGTAATGTCTTTGTGTTATGTCAGAATTTATCCACAATCTTATGTAAAAGAGCAATACATTATATCCCATATTCATTATGGTAAAGTGTACTCTTGATATCCATCATTATATAAAGATATGTTATTATGGAGAATTATATTATCCACATGCAATATGTGAGAGTAATTACTCGACATCTCTTGGTATATAATAGGGTCAAGGGAGTCACATCATATAACACAAGTGATAAAGTGGTATATGCTCATAGATAGTATTGACATATGGTATTGTGATCACAAGATTTATTATATTGTATTGGGGTTATTTGTAGTTGCTCTCTTGTAAGATTGGAGGAGATTTCTGGAGATCATAAGAAGACAACCTTCCCGTGGGCATAGCCCAATTGGGTGAACCACGTATATCTGGTGTATTATTTTTCTTGTTATCTTTTTGTTCTTATTTACTTTGATATGTTATTGATGGCTAATATAGGTAAGCTAGTTTAGCTAGATTCATATCTCCAACATGGTATCAGATCTAGTTTCTATGATATAGCACCTTATATAGCTTTCAATCAATAACTATTATCATCTTGGCATTGTTTATTTTGTATATTTGCTTTCTATCTGGTAGCCATTAGGCTTCTCTTCAGATCTAGGCATATTTCTGCAGTTTTTTATTCCTATTACTCCTATATTTGGTGTATTATTTTCCTTGTTCTCTTTTTATTCTTATTTACTTTGATATGTTATTGATTGCTAATATAGGTAAGCTAGTTTATCTAGATCCATATCTCTGACAATATTTGTAATTTTTATTATGTAACTTGGGATCATTGAGGCAATTCGCCCTCTTAAACAAAATAGTCATTTCCAACAATTTAAGAAATGTAAAATGTGGGGAATTATCTCATCCATTGATTTGGCTTCTCTAAGATTTAATCTTAGTCCTCAATCCTTATGATTATGGATTTTTCTTCTCTCTTTTTCTACAAAGGAGAAAAGTTCACTCATTTAATGGACTTTTGGGAGATTTCTCTGCTACAACTAATACACAAATCGATTTTCCTTCAAACCTTGATGTTCTTTGTGATCTTGTTGAGGATTTTGTTTCTTGTTTTTCGTATTGCATCTACTTGTGTTAGTGATCATATTTGGAGATAAAATATTGATATTTAACTGTATGAAATCGGTATCCATGAGTTTCCAATGCGCCTTGAGGACTCTATGAACAAATTTCTAAGGGAGTTGTCTTTGCATTTTGTTGGTTATACTTTATCTATTTGTTTACTATTTCATTTCACTTTCTTTTCTTTTTTTATGAATGCAATATATTGGGTTTTCCGATTTATATCATAGATTGGCACCCATTAACTATTTCTTTGTGCGCAAGTGAAGAAGAACATTCTACAAAGGCTCCACAAGTTTGGAATATTTGGAGGATTTTCCAAAATCCACCACCAAACAGAGCTACCACAAGTGAGGCACTTCCAAGCAGAGTGTTACATCTCCATCACCCAAATGAATGAGGCACCAGGTCACTATACTTAATTTCCTCTATTTGCTTGTTTATGATTTATATCTTCCATTTGTCAAAATCGCTTTTCCTAATTTCATTGTTGTTTTTCACTAGGAATTTGTACTGAGTCTTTAGATCGAGATAGTAAATTTACCCCAAGAACAATCCATTTTAAATACGAACTCAATCTTAATAATATTACCTAGGATAAGTAGGCATTGGTCATAGAAATACATTGTATCCTCAATCTAAAAATTAATCACCTCTTCCTAGTGAAGTTTTAGCTCAATGTTCATACATTTCAAATCTCTAATACTTAGAGAAGCAATTTGTTGTTACAGTTGGGATCATTTAACTCTTATACCAACACGCCAATATACCCCTTTCATTCAAATTTCCACTTCTTAAAAGTCTAAATAGTCATATATATGAGCACAAATAAGTTGGTTAATCATAGATATAATCATGTACTTAATCCCAAGTGACCTTGAGCATCATCCTCTTCGCATAAAATCAATTTTAGGTCACATATAGTATCTACGGGCTCAATTTTCTTTCATTATTCATCACCCCCTTAACTATTACCCCCCCAGGGTGCCACATTTATTCCCTTTTGTAATTTAAAAGGCACC